>NW_025903488.1:19426-130504 GCF_018835915.1 Vigna umbellata
ATATATATATATATATATATATATATATAATTGCAACCCCTTTAATTGTAACCTCGTAACCTCGTATTGTTTTCTTCATCTTCACTACATGTAGTGGGTAAAAAATGTCACACATTTTTTTGAGGTGATTTCTTTCTGCATAGAAGCCAAAGAAAGAGATAGAGAAGAAGGACAAAGTTGTGCCAAACTAGGTTACTCACATTCCTTCATATTTTCTTATCCTGACATGTTACTATCTAATATTCATAAATCCTAAATCTTAAATAATAATATTTTCGTTCAAGATATTTCTGGAGTTTATGTATGTTTGTCTTATTTAATTGAATTTCAAGTTTTCACTATTTATTTTTATAAATTACATCACGTTTAACATCTATTTCTATTGAGATTTTGTAGTTTGCAAAGAGAGCTGTCTCATCAAAATTTAGTCAAATACTTAAGCATTGCTACATCTAATATTGTTTATAATTCAATCGTTACTAAGGTCAAGTGTCTCTTTCTCATATATGGGTTCAAAATGGACCAATGAATACAAATAACAAAATTATTATGAGATGACACATGAGTTTTAATTTATGAAATTATACTTTTATTTATAAAAATATGCAAAAAAATTATTTAGTTATTTTAAAATAAAGAAAACTTATTTTACTAATTTTATTAAATAAATTATTTTTTATTTATTAAAAGATAAAATTGTCTGATAGAAAGATCACACCAAAAAAAGTATATCCTCTTTTATAGAATGATAAAGATGGGTATTATGTTAGAAAAATTGGTAAAATAAACAAGATTACTTAAAAATTGTAGTGTTTGCGTGTTATAAGAAAATGGTTCTATTATGAAATCAGTTTAGAGTTGTGTAAGTTATCTTCATATTCCAAATTATTTCAAAAAGACAATACGAATAAAATAATTTTTGTTTCTATCACAGAGACAACATATGTTTTAGTGATTTACGATAACAATTTTTATCTTCTTAGTGAAAAGAAACCCAAAAACAGTTTTGTAAGTAATATATGATAACGTGTTATTACTGTTGTAACATTCCAAAAATATAGCTTAAAACTATATACAGGTGTCAACAACTATATACAGGTGTCAACAAATAATAATATGATAGAACAGTTACTGTATTAATAAAGTTAAACTTATAGTTATTATAAAATAACCATAAAATTTTAAAACTTTACAAAAGCTTCCTATACTGCTCCAAAAACTACACAAATAACCGAACGGTTATATTTTCAGAACGAAACTGGTGATCGAACGGTTTACCTAAAACTATCCACACTATTATGACCGAACGGTCATGACCTATTTAGCAGGAGTCTCGTCGCCCATCTCCTGTTCCAGTGTAAACTATTCCCCTTCTACTCACATTAAAAAAGGATGATCATTGCAAGAGAAAACCGAACGGTAACATGGACAAAACAGGAAATAAGGGTAAGCTACTAAAATTTAATTAGACATGCATACATACAATTCATTCAATTACAAACCATACAAAGCCGAACACTATAGCATACCAAAATCAAAGCAAATAGACATATACAAATTTAACCCTATAATACACGCACAAACCGAACACCTGATTTGACCATCCGGATTGTATGAATGTGTAGCTTGAGGTCGTTCATGCACTCGGGTGGTGTAGTAACTGGAAAACCATCAGCTTTCACCCGAGGTTTTTCTGTTATTACTCACTCAAGAACCTATGGGCTATGACCTCCTTCCATTCTCATACAATGCATTACCCATCTCTACTTGAGAATTAGTAATCATCAGAATATCAGGATGAACTCTGTGAATTTTACTATCCATATTCATACTTTACTATATCAATACACATTTCACTGAGACATTCCTCCTTGGAATTCTCTTTCACATTACATGAAACAAATACCTTACTTCCATATAATTATCTCAAATAATCAGAGCCACACTTTGAAAATATTATTTAAATATAAAATAATCATTCATAGAAGGAAACCGAACGGTAACAATACAACCCCTGAATACGACCGAACGGAAACTCACTAACTATTACAAAACCGAACACTAGAGCTTAGACCGAACACTTATGATTTAACTGAACCCTTGGTGTAAGACCGAACAATATTTAGCTATTCACAAATCAGGACCGAACGATATTCAACTATCCACAAAACAAGACCGAACGATATTTCACTAAGTAAGAATGAGAAATATCTGACTACTAGAACCAACTAAGATACTACCACGAAACCGAACGGTATAACCTAAGATGAATAATAACAACATAATCCGAACACTTAGGATTACTTCTACAAACTATTCCTCAAACCTAATACTTTTAAGGAAACCAAACGTTAAAACATTACGACTGAATTATACACAAAAACTTGTATCCGATTATAAACCAACGTATTTTAAGCCTAGTACAAGGACGAGATCTAACACTAATATAGGAACTATCACTAACAAGAGTACCCAATCCGGTAAGACTGATCATTAATACATAATCATAAACACTTAAGATACCAATCACTCACCTAAAAATCGAGCGGTCATGCACTGGTAAGACTAAAATGCTAACTCTATTGATAAATTATTAACTGACCATGACCAAACGGTCGAGACCGAACACACAGCTTTTCTGCATAATTCTGTAGAACTATTATAGACTCATACAGAACCACTAAAACCCAGAAACATACATTTCATACCATCATATATAAATCATCAAGTCCATTCATTCCATACATAAACAGAATCATCACACACACAATTAAATTAAATAGCTTCCCTTACCTCTTAACAGAAGAAACGTTCACCACATAGAAATTTGCCCAACACCAAAACTCTCAAAAGCTAAGATTTACTGCAAACAGACCAACCACAAGGCCAGAAACGTGATCAAAATCTTAGAAGAAGAAGAAAATAAACACATGCAAACAAAAACTGAGTTTGCATGTGCTCAAAACTAAACTTTCTTAGAAGTAGAAAGACCTACCAGCTCAAACCACCACTTGACCGATTGAAAAGAGAACCTTTGCCACCAGCCAACTTCAAACACAATCTGATGAATGATCGGCTGAAGGAAACGTGAGAATCAGTGGAGGAAAAGATGATAGTTTAGAGAGAAGTTAGAGAGAGAAGGATGAGAAAATGAGAGTTCAGAAAGTTGGGAAAGAAAATGCATGTAGAAAGTGGCACCAGATTTAAAACTTTTACTTAAATACTACCGTCAAAACCGATCGGTCCACTCTGCTGCTCTCACCTGTCTTTCACTTTATGAATTTCTAAATTTTCACCCTTTCATCTGACTTCCATTTTCTCTACAGAATTTAAGTGTTCTGACAAGTGTAATTGGCAACACCAAAATTGTTGCTTATCTTGTCGATAACCCTTTTTAAAAAGAAATATTTGAAAAAATAAATAAAATCAACAGCTAATGGTAGAAAAATATTCTTTTATATATGAAAAATATTTATTAATTAAAATGAACGGATCATTTAGGATATAAATCCAGAAGTGATGGAAAGAAAAATTCCTCATATTTAATTCACTTGACAAAAATGTCATACAAATCACCATCAACTTATTGAATTCACACCGATTTCACGAAAAATTTACTTTTTTTTATGGATTTATAGTTAATTACGTAATTTAAAAATAATGTAACCTTTTACATCATATTATTATAAGAATATATATATATATATATATATATATATATATATATATATATATAAAACGAGAAATAGATAAACAAAAGTATTGGGTGTCTTAAAAAAGAAGAAAAAAATAAGTATACATTGAAGTTTCTTTTATGTTGTTATTCATTTTATTAGTAAAGAGAATATTTGACTGTTGATTCTTCAAAACTCTAAGATAATTTGTGAGTCCTTAATTACTAGATCCCTTGGATTTTTCCTTCATATTGAGTTTTTTCCATAACAAGTTTTTATGTCTATTAAGTTCAATCTTTTCTATTTTGTACATCTCATTGTTTTTATATATTATTTATATAAGAAAGAATTATCCAGATTTTGCTTCCATTTATTATTTGCTAGTTTTTCTATCTTCCCAACAAAAGTTATCTTGAAATTAAGAAGTAAAACACATTAAAATAAGGACATATAAATTGGATTTTTCTTATAAAAAATAAATATGATTAATTAAAATAATAATTCATAATAAAGTTAAAATATTTAATCTATAAATAAATTTTTTTTTATATAGAATTATTAGTTCAAAAATATTAGTAATGTTAGGATAATTTCATATTTTATATCTACCTTTAACTAATATAATAAATCTAACAATTAATAGTATTCTTAACTTTACATTTAATACATTTATACTTTATATCTACCTTTAAATAATATAATAAATATAACAATTAATACTATTCTTAACTTTACATTTAATACATTTATTCATAGCAGTTAACGCCCTACTGAATATAATTTTTATTGAACATCAAATACTGGAGTGCAAGGTGAACTATTAGCAAGAAATTGACAGAATCCTGAAGAGATGATTAATACATTGATCTTTGTTTTGTGTTTGGTGAGCAGCGGTGTTAGTCCTATAGTTTATGGTATCGAAAATATATTCAAAGAAGATTTGGAGCTAGACCGACAACTAAAGCTCATTAACAAACCTCCTGTCAAAACTATTCATGTATTTATATTCTTCTTATATACATTAACTTACAATTTCGTTTACTGAATCCAATCTCATTATATTGACTAATAATTTCTTTTTTTATTATATTTTATAGACAGAACATGGAGACATTGTTGATTGTATTGATATTAACAAACAACCTGCCTTTGATCATCCTTTGCTTAAGAATCATAAACTTCAGGTGTATAATTAATAATTTTAAATATGTAGAAATTTTCAACATTTTTTTCAATGCACTTGTAATTTTAATATTTATTTGTGTTGTTTAATTGCAGGAAAAACCTAACTTTCAAAGACCAATTGGAAAAATAAGTGGGAAAAAATTATCGGATAGATCTATGTTTGGATTTGATAAACACCATTGTTATAAAGGGACAGTTCCTATTCTCAGAACAACAAAAGAAGATCTCATTAGAGAAAAAAATTTATTAAATAATAGTATTTTCGTTAAAGATATTTCCGGTGTTCATGTATGTTGTCTTCTTCTATTGAATTTCAAATTTTCATGATTTATTTTTATAAATTACATCATGTTTAACATCTATTTGAATCTATTGAACTTTTGTAGCTTGCAGAGATAGCTGTCTCATCAAAATTTGGTCCATACTTCAGCATTAATGCAAATAATATTGTTTATAATCCAACTGTCACTAAGGGTCAAATGTCTCTTTCTCATATATGGGTTCAAAATGGACCAATAAATACAAATAATAAAATTAGTATGGGATGGCATGTAAGTTTTAATTTATGAAATTATACTTTTATTTATAAAAGTATGCAAAAAAAATTATGTAATCTTTATTAGTGTAATGATATACAAAAATTATTTATTTAATATAAAGTTTTGGTACAGGTGTCTCCGGAATTGTATGGTGACTATGATACCCACGAGTATGCAACATGGACGGTATGAAAATAAATAGTAACTTCCTTTGTATATATACATATATATTTACTTATCTTGTAGAAATGAACTACATAATAAACTTATTTATATGAAAATCAAATGTTTCCATTTCACATAATTCGTTTTTACTTTATGTTAACATAGACAGCATTTGTATAAAAAAGCAAAAGAAACATGAATCCTTCACTTCTAAGAGAAAGTTAGTGTGATGTTAAAAAATATGCAGTCAGATAATTATCATAGGACGGGATGCTTCAACCTAAGATGTCCAGGTTTTGTTCAAACTCATAGTGGATTGCATCTTGGTAAACGTTTCACAAATGTATCATTCTACGGTGGACCACTTTATTCTTTTCGTAGTTCTATCAGTCAGGTGATGTTCTTGCTATAAATTTTCATGTAATATTGTAATATAGATGGAATTAGGGAATATTTCTTAACAAAAATTCGTCTACATTCATTTTCAGGATCCATTGACTAAAAACTGGTGGGTAGGTATACAAGATTTTTATATTGGATATTATCCAGCAGAATTGTTTTCCAATTTGGGTTCAGCAGATAAAGTAGGATTGGGCGGAAGGACATCAACTGCCCCTGGCTCTCCTAGTCCTCCAATGGGATCTGGACATTTTCCTGGAAATTTTTTTCATTCAAGTTTCTTTGACTTGATCTTTGTTCAGAATGCTTCAAGAAGAAATTATGGACCTGAAAAGTATCAAACAGAACACTACCTTGACAAACCTAAATGTTATGGTCTTAAGTATTTTGGTAATCTTCATCAAAACGTAGGATGTGCTCTTCAATTTGGAGGACCTGGTGGTAATTGTGGCGATTGATTGCTTAATATATCATTATAAACTTCAAAATTAAATTTTATTATAATAATGTTTTCAATAATTTATATTTCTACCATTCTTTCTATAAATTTAATAAATTCATAGTTAAAAAAAAATATCGTTCGAGAACACTGGCCACATGAAGAAATGAAATGTTACACAGTGTTAATGTGTAGCACACAATATAAAGTTGGTTCAAAATTAAAGAGCAAAAAATGAATTAAATAGTATGATTTTAGACGAGAGAATTCAAGTGCTTAAATGTATGGCTTACTTTCTTATTTATAACTACAAGGACGTTAAATTTTATATCTAAACCTTTGAAGAGATAATAAAACAACAAAAGATATAATCTCTTTCTCTTTGTTAAACAATTTTCTAAATCATAGAAAATTTATCTTTAATCTTTGGATAAAAAGGTTTAGACCATTCCGAAACCCATAATTATTTTCCATGATTATCTTCTCAAACTCTCAAGTTGGTCCAAGAACGTCATCTCAAATGTTTGGACCGACTTTCGAACATTATTTCCTTCCTCTAGATTTGCCTTTTAGCAATAAAATTATACTATACATACAATAATATTTTCAACATCTGAATTTAATGCAAAATTATCTGATGAATTAATTAATAAATTAATAATTCAATAGATAATTTTAGAACTTGTTTTAAGAAATTAAACTAAGATACTCTCATGTGAATGCTTGAACAGAGAATATATGTTGTTAAAGATTTTACTGTAATATTAATCAAAGACCAATTCCAATGATCTTTTATTGCATTTTTCAATCTTAATTTTTTACGTTGTTAATTTCATGCTTAATTCCAAATTGAAATCATAAATGTTCTCATCAGTAATTGATCTTGATAAATAATTATAATTGAATAACGTAACTCAAATTCCCTTGGGAGAACGATACTCTTTTACTTATTCACTGTATTACTTGTAACGATTTGGTATACTTGCCAAAAAGTTATCAACCACCTGCACAGAAGCTGATTTCTGGTGTGCTCGAGCCGGGCGCCCCAAGAAGGGGGCTGAGCGCGAACGGTGCTGATGTGTCAAAATAGGTTATTTAAACATGAGTCTCACAATTTTTTGGGCACTCTTCTCCTCCTACACTTCATTCTTCTCCTAGAGAGATTGGGAGAGGCCCTTGGAGGGTGTTTGGGGTGTTAGGAAGTTCTCCCACTCCTCCTTGGGTCTTCAAGCTTCATCAATGGTGATTTTTCCCCTTTTGGGTTGAGGAAGAAGATGGGTCATAAATTGGAGATGGAGATGCGAAGGGGAGGCGCAAATGGAGCATGGAGCAACTGCCAAAAACCTTGGGAAAGGCTGTGCATCCTCTCTTTGGTTCCAATTTCTTCCTTATCTCTTCAATTTTGTAGAACCCTAAGTTCTCCACCATGGAGGGCTTTTCCTATTTGTTGAGATTAGTTGTAAAACATGAAATTCTTATGTTTTGTGTGATGTTAATGCTATATGCTTTTCGAATTCATGTTAACATTCGATTTCTATGCTTAATTCTTGCTTTGGATTGATCACCCATGCATGAACTTTGGTTCTTGATGTATTGAGAAATATGAATTGAACCTATAACTGAAATTGAACACCTATTGGATGGAATTGAGATGTTTGTGAATGCATGAGAAAGAAATGGATGAATTCTAGTCTTAACAAATTGTAAATACTCTATGTTAAATTCCTTGCACACAAACTGTTTGATAAAAATACCAAAAAGAGTTTCTTGTGTTTTTTGTACACTTTGATGTCTAATTGAGTTATGGAAGGAAGAGTTGTCATGTGTTGCATAAGTCCCTTGGGACAGAACGATATTTATCACTTGCTACGCTGCGACCGGTACACTTGCCGTTGGTTTTGCAACTAACAGAGCCTCCGGCGCCGGGGATCTAGGCGCTTGGACCGATTAATTTGTCCAAATGGTCAAAGAACGACCACTTGTTGATGGCATCGACGACGATCTTAACCTTCTCCAATTTGTACTTCTTTGCGGTGTCAATCCGATTTTTTCATTCGTTGAATTGCAAGATAGTGTCGAAGGAGATTTTTCATGCATTTGGTTTTCCAAATTAAAGGATATTTTCATATATGTCCTTGCTAAAGAATGTGTTTTTGCCACATCAATTAAGATTTAACGTCGTTCCTACCAACTTAATGGATATGACTGAAGTCATACCATTTTCGTAACATAGGGACCCAATGTCTTCATTTTTAAAACCGGGTACTAAACTGAAAATCAGCTCTTAACATGGGGACAAAGTAAGCATTTAAGCCTTAAATTTATCTACCTTTTTTAAAACCTAATTTTGCAGCCTCTAGCCCCTCACTTTTCTCTTTCTCTAATTACACACAAATCTCACCCCCTCACTTTCTCTCTTCCTCTCTTCTTCACACACACATAGCCCCCACCTCTTCTCTCTTTCTCTTTGTTTATTCTTACCTTGCACATTTTTTTGGTTAAAGCTTCCTTCTTTTTGTTCCTTTTGTAAATGAATGTATGTGGTGTGTTGTGTAAGAGGAGGAAGAAGAAGAAAAACATGAAGACTTGAACGGATTTTTTATATCCGTTCAAGCCTTTCGCGTATCGACTCTTTTAATATTTTTTTTAGTTTATTGAATTTTTTTTTGTAGATTTTAATTTCTGAACATGGTAAATGTTTATTTGTGTAGATTTTACATAATTTAATAATTTTTGTAATATTTTTTCAATAAAAAATTGTTAAAAAATAAAACAAATTGTTCAAAGAGAAAAATGACAGGGTGGGAACTGGAGAATTAGGGTTTTAAAAAAGTGAGGGGATGGGAGATGCGTTGTTCAACAGATCTTGATTTACGTCAACCCTTATAAGAAAAAAACCTTTAACTACAGGACAAAATGAGAATAGAGAGGTGCATAGAGCAACCTGTGATGGTGGAGGAAGTAACTGTCAAAAGCATAGGTAGGTCATTTTCTACTGTTTGGCCCAATCACCCTAAAAAAATAAAAATAAAAAGATTAATAGAAAATTAAAAAAATAAAAATAGAAAATATTATTATCATTATTTTGTTTCTGTTTGCACCCCATATTTCTATCTAAAACTTTCATCCTCTGTTTTCCATTTTTACTACTCCTTCCATAATGGACTAATTGCCCCAACACGTTTTATCCCACTATACCACTTCTTTTAGTTTTTACCACTTTTATCACTATACCACTAATTTTCCATGTAGCCATTTTTACTATTTTCAAATAATAATATCATCTAATAACTCCATACATTGAGATTACTACAGATTTCTACACCTGCCACATCATCTGGACTTTAATTTTAAGTTAATCTTACATAAAGTTTAACTGAGTAAAAATAAATTTGTTACAATGAATTCGACCAATAAACAAGTTTGTCCACGTTGAGTCAAAACTAAAAAGAAACAATAATTCTATTTTCTTTACTAATATTTAACTCTTTCTTAAAAGAATTAGAAATCATAAAATATATACAAATTTACAATCAATTCATCCGGCATTTTTCTTTATTTGTTTTAAGATAAATTAATATATTGAAGTATATGAATATGCTATCATGAAATTTTAATTCAAATTTTCAATACTCAATAAAAGATATATCTTGTTTTTTATTACTATTGTAATTGGAATAATTTATTCACGGCAAGTTTTCAAGTGTTAGTGGGCTCAAATCAAGTCTTGTGAAAAGGAAAAGCTTGTGCTTAGTGTTTCTAAAGTCAAAGCGGTTCTCCTCAAGTTGATTGAGCTGAAGTTTCTTTCATCGTGTGTCGAAGGAAGATGTACCCTGTCTTTAATCGACTGGACGTAAAATCTTTTGATTTAAACCAAGATAAAATCCTTTGTGTTGATTTTATTTAACTCTATCTCTTTAGCATTTAAACTGTTTGATAAAAGTCTTAAAGAACTCATAATTTCTAAAAAGAACCAATTCACCCCTCCCCTCTTGGTTATTGATCGTAACATGCTCTTTAAATCCTTTCCGCTATGCGATACCAATCTCAACATCATTAGTGTCACTTGGAGACTTGTTCAACTCACACAATGGTTGCCCCACCATCACATTCACTAGTAAACTCTCAAAGGTGGTTTATGACTCAAGCCCCAACAATAATTGTCATCGAATATATTATTAGATATTTAAAAAAAATAAGCATAATAATACACGTACCTCAACCAAATTATTGTCATAATTTATAATACACCTTATCATAGAAATTAAATGTAAAATTTAGTTAAATTAATTGATATTCTTTAATCAACAACAACTTCACTATTAGCCAATGAACTCATTCTATGAGATTGTCATTCATGTGGAGATGAGTGTCTATTGTTGGAATTAATGTATAAGCTTTAGTCTTATTCCTCTCAATGACTTAACTACGTGTTGATGCATCAACCTTTTTTTAAGCGGATCTACAATATTTCTTTCTGATATGACAAAGTGAAAAGAAATAATATCATGAGTAATTAAGTTTTTAATAGACTTGTGTCTTAATCTTATGTCTTCTTTTTTATTAACATTTTTGCTATAAATTTTATACATAACAACTTGACTATCATAATGCATTGACATAGGAGGAGTATACTTATTTAATAATGGTAAATAATATAAAAATTTATTAAGAAATCATGTCTCAGTAGTAGTATCTAAAACAATAATCTTTGTTTTCATGGTAGATCATGAAACATTTTGTTGTATATTCTCATGATACTACACCTCCACCCAAAGTAAAAACATAAGAAATAGTTGAATCAAAATCCAATTTGCATTAATATATCCTTCAATAATCTTAAAAAAAATTTACATATTGAATGTTATAACTAAAAGAATCACAAATAATATTATTAATAGAAGGCAAAACAGAGGTATCACAAAATCATTTTAGTCAATTTATTCATTAAAGAAACACCTCTGAATTCCATAATAGTACTGTAAGAAAATTTTACTCAAAATAACCAATATTTTTTTCTTATTAAGAGATATATTAACTTTGCAAAATACATGACACTTTTGAATATTTTAAATGTTGTTCTCTTTTCTTCCATAATTCATAAAGATTTTTATTACAACCTTTGTAAGGAATTTTATTAAGAATATAGCAAGCAAAATATAAATCTTCACCCGACACATTTTTAGGAAAACCAAAACTTACAAGCATAACATTTACTATATGAAATATTACAAATGAACAGTATCATGAATTTCATAAAAATTATTCATTTCTATAGACATATATTCATCACCTTTATTAGAACAAAAAGTCCTAATTTTCTTTCTAATTGATTTTATACCTTAAAATTATATAATTTAAATGATCTCTTACCCATCTTCTCAACATTTGTAATAATTAAAGAACAACTACTATATATTTTATTAAAGTATAATGGCATACGCTTAAAATAATTATGAGAAATATATTTTTTACAAACAAATCACATGTGTTAAAATAACAAGCCTGTTGTACTCATAATAAAGTTAAAATTGTTATTCATACAATTATACATTAACTTTACAATTTCGTTTACTGAATCCAATCTCATTATATATTGACTAATAATTTCTTTTTCATATTATATGTATTTTTTTTTATATTTTATAGACAGAACACGGAGAGACATGATTAATTGTATTGATATTAACAAACAACCTGCCTCTGATCATCCTTTGCTTAAGAATCATAAACTTCAGGTATATAATTAATAATTTTAAATCGGTAAAAACTTTCAATATTTCTTTCAATGCACTTGTAATTTTAATATTTATTTGTGTTGTTTAATTGCAGGGAAAACCTAACTTTCAAAGACCAATTGAAAAAATAAGTGTGACAAAATTATCTGGTAGAAGTCTCCTAAGTAAAGTCTCCATGAAGTAAAGTCTCCATGAAGTAAAGTCTCCTAAGGCCTATAATTGATGAGTTGTCAGAAATCAATAGATAATTCAGGAGGATTTGCATGAATGACAAGTTTTCCATTGTGGATTGGGAATAGAGGAATCTATAATTAATTATCAATACATACTAAAAAATGTGTGGTAGTCACAGGGATAAATTTAGGTCTTAAATTTTGCATAAATACAAAATTTTCTTGGTTCCTTGCAGCTGCGGAGTAGTTATTGCTGTGTATAGAGATATGCATTTTGTATAAACTTTAATTAATAAAAACTGAGGTTTGTAAAGTATTCGAAAATGGAAAAAATATTTACACTAAACACATCTTAGAAATTAAAATGGTTGTCTTCAATATTCTGTCAGTGTAACAGATATGTGGGATTTCACTTGATTCTGCAAAAAATAATAAAAGCGTGTAATCAGATAATTTTGCTACCACTAGTTTGTAGTTTGTATGTGATGAATATATTAACTTAATTACAAAGGAATATGCATTGCCATGTGTCTTCATTCTTTTGCATTATCGGTTCCCATTGTTATCTTCAATCATGATTTTTTTTTCATATGGATTTTCTGATATTTTTCCATTATAATTAATAAAAAACAATGCATTTTAAATTATCTGTTTGGTCAAACTAGCCGAGGTCTCCATACTTTATATTAATAACTTTAGTCTTTACTCTGAAAAATATGTAGATTTATTTATTTTTAAATTATGTATGTTAAATTTATCAATATGAAAACGTACGCACATTTTCTGGAAATTACTAAAATTTTATATTTTTAATCTGTATTCAAAATTTAACAAGGATTAAAGTTCATAACTACACAAAGAAAAGAACTATAAATAAGGTTTTATTGTTGTGATTGACAGAGATCCATTAAAAGTATGATAGATGCATTGAATTGTATCACATATTGGAAACAGGGAATTATCCAACTTTCTATTTCTTTTTACTGTTTATGCTGTCACCAATTTATAAATGATTCATCGTATATAATTACCCCCATAGTTTTATTAATTTTTCATGGTTAACAAACAATAAACAAGCTACTAGAAATTGAGTTTCTTAAGATTGACACTTAGGTTGTCCCTATGCTATATTTTAGGAGAAATTTATATGGACTAAAGTTTAATGTGGCTAAAGGCTTTATCAGTTGTCATTTTCTGGATCAAGATTAAGCTATATCTTCTTCCTCAGTAGTTTGCTTAATCTTTAACCCAACATCATTACGAAACTGCTAAATTTCTTTATTTTGAGTATGATAGGCCTTCCAAATATCAAATCCACTTGAATGCAAAAATCCAACTGTGTAGAATATGTCCTCGGTATTGATGCTGACATCTTATTGCCCCACCTGAAATTTTTTATAATTTCAAGTGAGTAAAGAGAAGAAATGTACAAGTCATAATTTTAAGCTTTACTATTTTAGATGTATGTTTAGCTTTAGTATTAGGACTGGCAGTGTTCGGTTAGATGATTTTGTTCACAAAGTTGATGAATTTTGTAGTACCGATGATGTAGAGAATTTTTGTAAGTTGTACATTCTTCTTGCATTGGATGAGTTTTATTTTCCAAACACAAGTTGTATTGATCCATCAAGATTGTTCAAGTTAGTAGATGAACATGTGCATGAAATTTCGTGCTGCCAGTTGAAGAAAAAGGAACCACCTAAAGTTTTGAGAGACTGACATGTGATAACCTGTTAGAAGGACTTGAAGTCTTGAATATGGGAAAGTCATTTGACATGGAAAGTTGTAACTTGAGTAGGTGGTAGTTGTGCATAAATATTTAGATTTCCATTTTAGTTCTAACCTGTTGTGATAACCTGTTGTTGTGCACTTGCTTTTGGTTTTAATTTGTTAGTTTTAGTTATCAGTTCCAACTATTTGCTACTGTTTTAAATTCTGTTTTGTTCATTTGACTTTGAATTAATTGTAATTTCATGATGTTCATTTGTAACTATAAGTTACATGTTCTTATTGGTGTTTACACTGTTTCTAATTGCCATCTTCTACAACTATCTTCTCCCTTAGCTTTTTCCAGGGACAATGTTGCCTCTTTTAAAGAATAAATGATCAGTGAAAGAAGTGTCTTGTTAAATTAAGGTGAGATCTTGAGCTCTCTCTCGACTTATCTCATGTTTTGTTATGCTGTTTATAGAATAAGTAATAGTTTCATAAGAATTTTTTGGTGAGATGAGAAATAGGTAAAATGAAAATAAATAATAAAATAGAAATAACGTAAACATCAATAGAGAATGAGGAAAAATGCACCGAAAAAATCACTGATGAATGAGGAAATGTATTTATTACAAGAATAGATAGTAGTAGCATTTTCCATTCGATTTTTGGACTTGCTGGTATTAAATATTAATATGAATTTGTTCCGTTCTTATTAAAGAGTGTAGGAGTGTGCCATTAAGCATTAAGGTCAAGATCAAGAAAATAAAAAAACTGATCGTGGTTTCACCGAATCATCATCACCCACCGTCTTGACTCCCACACCCTAGGTAATATAATTTACTAACTTTGCTGTGCACTTGGGAATAAGTACTTTAGTTTTAACTTGTCATCTAGCTTTTCAAGATAGAAACATTGTATTCATGAGTGAAGTTGTCTTTGATGAATGACTATCTTCCAATTTTCATATAAGTAAAATCCCAGTTTCAACCATTTTAAGATTTGTTTGTCCCCTTGATTCTTTGGATTAGATACAGTAATTGTTGACACAAACTAAATGGTGTAATTGTTGACACAAACTTATTTTTACTTTGTGAATAATTTCATTTTCATTAGGAACTGTTTCCTATTCTTTTGGTTAAGGAAGTTTCTTTATCAGATAATGCTAGAAGTATAAGATGTGAGAATATGAGACTAAACTAGAAAATATGTATCTTGCATGCCATTGCCAAGGCCTCAACACAGAGAAGCATAGATATATATATATATATATATATGAACTTCTGATGAACCCACTTTCTCCTCCATTACATCCATCATTCACCTCTCACCCTCTTCTCTATTTCCTCATCACGCACATCACAGGAACCACTATTCCCTCAACCCACACCATTAACTGCAAAAACAAAATCCTCCTCCATTCACTCGTTGGATATCACCATCAACTGGAGTTCACTCTCATGACCATTCTCCCTGGTACTTACGAAGCAGAAAAATAGTGTTTTTTTAAAGTGCCTCCCTGTGTCTAATGCGAGGGGACTGAAGAAAAGAAGTGAAGTTGAATCACAAGAAAAAGGATAACAAGGACTTACGAGAGAAAAACGCAAACATAGAAGGTAAGTTCTCCTTCGCTTCATCGCTCGCAAAAGTTATGAATGTTAGATGATTACAATCTACTCTTAATTGGGTTTCTGCTTCTTTTTTTACTTGATAACGCCTGGCTTTGTCTGCTCGTATTGAACTTGAACTTGCATCGTATTGAACTTGCAATTATATTGAGTATACATGATTTGCTTCTGCACGTTATTCATTCATCCCAACAAACAGAAACCCAAATTTGCTTCAGCTGATTCCTCCATTCTCTTTCAACGCCCACGGCCCATATCCATCCACCAACCACCAAGAATCCCAAGAGCCAAACTAGATATTGATACTAAGCCTTCATGCCTCCTTTCATCTCCAATCACCAACGAAGGAGTTGAATCCTTGAGCAAGAAACACATACACAACCGAAACCAGAAAACCCATCACATAGAATCCCCAAACATCGTCTTGGCAAGCCTTCTGTGGCCGTGTTCTCTGTTGATTAAACAATGAGACCCCCCAAAGGTTTTGTATTCTCTGTTAATTAGACAATGAGACCTCCCAGAGGTGAGGATGCGGTAGCATTTTCAGTGGTGGCAGTGACGATGGCAGTTTTAGAGGTAGAGATGGATTCGGTCGTGGGAGTAAAGGACGTCGAGGCGATGACCGGCGGCAACCTTGGCCGTGCGCTGGTGGTGCCCTGGTTCGAGGCAGCCGGGATCTCTCAAACGGCGATTGACGGAGGAACGTGAGAGTTTCTCTAACGCGGGAAGAAGAGAAGAGGAAAAGAGTTTCCCTGCTTGCGAGCGAAAGACGAGAGAGGACGCCGACGGTGATCGTTGGCGACTTTGGCCGCGACTGGTGGCGTCCCAGCTTGCTACTCGCGGCGGCCGACTTCGGAGGAGGCAGCGGCGGCGACGTTGCAGGGTGAAAGGCGAGTTCCTCCCTCGCACGCGAAAAAGGAAGAGGGGAAGAGTTGGAGCGACGGCCGACGATGGTCTCGACGGTGAGCGGTGGAGCTGGCGACGGCTTGGGCGGCGACATGCAGTGGCCGGTTTGGCAGAGGCGGCAGTGTGCGTGCAGGGAAGACGACCGGGAGAAGAGAGACTTGAGTCCTGTGGTTGTCGAGATGGAAGAATGAGAGAAGTGGCAGAACCCCTAACGCTTCTGCTTTTGGGAAAAACCCTTGGGCCAGATCCAGATTTTTTTTAAAACAAAAACACTCTATCCTTCCCAGCACACCTCCGCTTCTCATCCTGGCACCCGCCTTTTTCTTTTGGGTGTTACTCCCTCCACCATTACATTTTCTCCCTCCACCTCCGAATTCTATTACATATTTTTTGAATTATAAAACTAACTTTTTATAATTACAAAAATAACCTTTTTACTTTTTAATCCTAATTATTTACTTTAACCCTAAAATCTATCTTTCTATCCCTTCTCACCCACCTCCCAACCCTCTCATATTCTCACCCAAACTCCATCACATCCGTTTCTCATCTTCCATTTTTTTTCCATATCCGTTTTCTTCCTCCTTCAGCGGTTTGGCGGTGTATACTAATAACAATAAAGATTTTCAAAAACACATTATTAAAATACATCAAAATATATTCAAAAATAATATATCAAAAAATATAAATTATATTATTTAAATATCTTCAAAATTAATATAAAAAAAACTGTAAAATATAAACCGTATAATCTTTAAACGGATGTTGACATCCGTTTAAAACGGATGTCAACATCCGTTTAAAGATTATATGGTTTATATTTTAGGGTTTTATTACGCACCTTCACGCCTCTGAACCAGCACCTTGAAGCACCACCACACTCACGGCTGAAGATGAATTGCTTTCCCCACTTTCAATCTTACTAAACACAAAGTCCACCACACTCTCACGTCACAATTCTATAAAAGAGAAGAAGAGGTGGAACATGAGAGACAACCCAAGAGTAGTGGAACGTAAGAGACAACCTGAGAAAAATAAGAAAGAGAAAAAGGGAAGAATAATAAAGAGAATGAATTTTCACATGAGATTTTAAATAATATTAACCCTAAAATTTTAATAAGGGTAAAATAGGAATGAAAAAGTAAAGAAAAGGGTAAAAGGGAATGGGGTGGTGGAGGAAGCAAGTTGTGGTGGTGGAGGGAGTAACACCCTTCCCTTTTCTTTTTCCTTTTCTTAGTTGGGCTTCAAGCCCATAGACACACTAAGCACAAGCTTCTCCTTTAATCGATTACACGTGCATCAGACATGTGTCAATGGTGTAGGACCTCCCCTCTCAACCTAGGAACACCTTTACTTGGTCTTCCATCCACGTAGGACTGACCTAACTTGAAATTTCTTGTTGTGGACACTATCAATCGTGGCCTACAGGGTTAATTAATCCTCAAAACATTCAAAACACAGTCTTGTAGACCTTTGGGGAGTGCTTCAACCATGACTGGGTAGCACACCTCAACTTTCGGTACAAATGAGGATTTTTCCACTGGTAAGCGATCACGAGGCCCCTTTAATCGATTACACGTGCACCTGTCAATTAAAAGGCCACTACATGAACTAACCTCTCAACCTAAAAACACTTCCACTTGGTCTTTCATCCACATAGGGGTAACAGAACTACAAATTTTTTAGAACAATCACAAAGGATGAATATTAAATAATAATATCAAACAACAAATGGAATGAAAATAACAATCACAATTAGAATAGGCACTTTCTTTATTAACAATCAAATCAATTGTTTCAAATACAATTATCCATTCTTGGGCATGTACTAAATACTGCAATATTCAGAAATTACATAAGTCACTCAAGTTTTGGACTATATCCAGTGTAGGGAGTTCTACAATGT
The DNA here is from genome assembly GCF_018835915.1 of Vigna umbellata. The sequence continues at coordinate 37,889 of NW_025903488.1, forward strand.
TTGCTTTTGTAACGCTTTCGGCATACTCCTTCCTTCATAACAATTTCATGGCAGTAAATTTGTCCCTCACATGCAAAGTCATTGTAAATTCCTCCGTCATAAGGCATAGTGCAACCACACTCATCTTTACTCTTCTCTTCAAGCAGCTCAGCCTGCAATGCATATAACTCTTCTTGAAGTTCTTCAATTAAAGCATCTTGTTCCTCTAAAGCCGCATTAATAGCTTTTTTGTGTTTCTTATTAGTTGTTGACTTTTTTTGTTTCTTCAAAACCTCTGCACTTGGATTAATTGATGCTTCCACAGATGCCTCACTCATTTCTTTCCTTGATGCACCATAATCATCAAGCATCTACAATTTAATCACAATTAACATTGTATAGAACCATTCATTCAACCAAAATTAATAAAACAATGAAGTACATACCACACCCGTCTCCATTGCACGTTTGATGAACTTGTCTCCTAAATTTATATTCATCCAATGCAAAATTCTTGGGTATTTATGTACACAAACATTAGAAGGAAGAAAACGATCACAAAACCAAACCTAAAATACATCAAACACATCATAATTAGTCATTCGATTTAACTACCAACAAACAATCCATGTAAATAATTTACCTGCAACACGTATACACAACCATCCACATAGACAATGGTTACACCATTTCCTCTATTCCACTCTATACAAGCTTTGCATAAACTACTAAGTAGATAATGGTACACAATACGACCCCAACAAAAAGTTCCCAAATCACTTATTCTATCAACAATTTCAAACAAAATTGGGACTATAGTTTTGGTGCGATTAGGTAACAATACCTCAGTAATTCCTACCAAAACGTACAGCCTACAAACATATATTGAAGGCAACTTTTTGTGTTGTTTCAAAATAAAATCGTATATCAAATCCAATTCATATTTTCCATTACCAAAGTACTTCCGACAATGAATTTTTCTAAGTTTGTTTTCATTAAATTTAATCTGGTCACCAACTAAACCCAACCTTAAGCTTAAGGTAACATCTACTTCCTTGAATTCAACAAATTTTTCTCCAAAACTAAAACCACTTCTCTCATCAACCCATCTAATTAATAAATTGCTCAAAATATTCCTACCAATCTTAAGGTTATCATGTAGTTCTAAAAACCATCCAAATTGCGTCTTCAAAATAATGGACTTGTGCTCCTCACTCAAAATTTCATTCAACCGAGCAACAAACTTGGTTTTCAATGAATGACAAACAAACAACTGCACAAAAAAATAATATATATTTGTTAACATTAACCAACACAACTCAAAACCCAAAACCAATAACCACCAAAATGACCAACAAAAGCCAAAAACAATAACCCAATCCCAAAATACGAATATGGAAAACGGAAAAACTACATACCGACACAATCGACAAAGATAGCCTTCGAACAAACCAACCACAAAGATCGTTGAACGTAAGTCGCCCAAATCGCGAACTTCAGGGACAAAAATAGCCTTCGAAGAGGGCCACCGACGACGGAACTTGTTGAACGTCGACGAAGATTGTTGAACGGATCGACAGAGATTGTTGAACGGGTCAACAGAGATTGTTGAACGGGTCGAGAGAGAAAGATTCTTGAACTGGTCGACATAGATTCTTTAACGGGTCCAGAGAAAACTTCACCGAGAGTGAGAATGTCAAAAGAAGAATGAAAATCCTAAATTAGAGAGAGGAGATAGTGCTGAATGAAGAAGGATGATTTCGGGATTTTGAAAAAAGAAGTCTGACCCCTTTTCAAAAACAGATTTTTTTAAAAAAATATATTTAAAATCATCCAATAAAACGCTGACACATGACGTTGTTAAATTTTTGTCAAAATTGCGTTGTTAGAATATCGCGATCCAAAATTAAAACACTTATGCACTTATTTCAATAATCATAATCATCATTTGCTCAAGCATCACTTTTTAGGAACATCTCATTCGTTTTCTTCACAGCTAAAATGAAATCTTATTTCTATTTTTGTTCACAGAGCATCTTATTCAAGAAGTAATGTCATTGGAAAGAATAGAAACATGTAATTGTAAATTTGTCCTTCTGTCATTCATCCTTGAAAGGAAAGTGTTTGAGGAAAACCAACGGAAATTTTTAGGCAAATTTTTGATTCAAGGAACGAGACAACAAAGAATAATATTATTTCCCATTGTCACCGTAGTACAACTATAAAAGTGAACTCAAATTTAGCTAAACTTCATAATATGTAAAATAAAACAATTTAAAGCAATATAGTTATTCAATAATATATAAAGTTTTCAATGATTTTAGTTATCACGTATGCTTAGTTATTCAATAATATATAAAGCTTGTTCACATTCTTGCAGTTACTAAAAGACAAACAAAAAAAAATCCTTAACTATTCAAATGAAAGTGTATAAGTATCCGAGCTCTTCCTGCACGAGGTTAATTCTCTTTCCATATAAAGTTTTTCTCCAAAAGTAAAATGGGATTCACTGTCACTCCAGATTTCCATGATCGGTAGATATTTTGCATTCTCCATAATATAACTTGCAAATTGAATCTAACCATGTACTTAGAGAAAGTCAGATTTTACATCTAACCATGTAAAACTCTAACCTAAAACTCAGAAAGTTGAGAAGGTCAGAGCACTGATAAAAAACCATAGCATTGCACCTCCAAATTTCCCACACTACACTGAAAGTTGTCTCATATCGGGCCTGTTTTAGAAGTCTGCCCACTTCCTTTAGCTTTTTATTTATCTCTGGTTTACTTTCTCCGCACAACACTTTTTTCTTTTTGTTTTTGCTTCTTCTCTGGAACATTCAAGACTGACGAGAGGGGTTTTTCCCTGCACCAATATAGTGTTCATATTTCTTCTTGCACGAGTAAGTTTATGAATCTTTCCTTCTTTGCTTCTTCTTCTTCAATTATTTGCATCTTCTTCATCATGGATCACATTGCTTTTACCTTGATTGTGCATCTTTTTAGTACTGCATATACCATTCTAATATGGTATCAGAGCTTTTCCTTTGAAGGGCTCTGCTGCCTGTTTCTCTACTCTCTTCTTTTTCTTTTTTTTTCTCTTTCTTTTGCTCTGTTCTCTTTGTCATGGCAGACGATAGCAGTTACCTCTACAAGTGAAAACCCTGCAACTGCTTTTCTCTCGCCCGTTTTTTACTATCCCAACTATCATTTTTGGAGTCGCTCAATGATGACAGCTCTCAACGCCAAAAAGCAAGATTGAGTTCGTTTTGGGTGATCTTCGTTCACCTGAAGCAGACAAGCCTGAACATGTTTATTTAAATATTATTTCTGACGTAATTATTTTTTTACTTTTAACATTTTTATTTGTTTTGTTAATTTATTTTTAATTTGTAAGATTTTATTATATTTGTATTTATTTAAATATTAGTTATCATCGAAATAAATCTTGTTATTTTTAACTTTTCATTTGATTTGTAATTTATTTATAATTTGTAATACTTTTTAAATTTTTTAATTATTGATATATTAATTTTTATTTAATCATTTGTTATATTTTTTGACTTATTTATTTATTTTTAATTTGTTCTGTTTTTTATATTTGTATATTAAACCACATTTTGGATAGCATCGTTACTTTATCATCTGTGCACAAAATTTGTTCAACTTCATTTAATAAAAGGTATTGTGGAAATTTGGATGTCCAGCCAGAACTCTTGGAAGTGCAGGGGATCACTCCTAGTTTGCATATGAACATGAACGACGACAGCAGTTATAATTTCGCAATGCAATTCAAAACCACTCCCAAAGAAAATATTATTTTTGTAAGTTGTTTTCTGTTAGTAATTGTTATAATTGTTATAATATATTTTTGTATTGCAATATGTAAGAGAAGACAGCAATCCATTGCTGTGGTTCCAGTGCAACAAGAATGATTGTAATATTTTATGCAATGTAGTGTTTATATATAATAAATAAATAAAATGGGGGTTACTAATAATATTTAAATTGTACTTATGTATTTTTTAATTATGCAATGTAATAATATTTAAATAATATCAGGCACAGTTGAACCTCGGTCAAGTCAGTCTTAGACTAAAATCGACTAAATTAAATTCTGAAGGCTATATACAATACTCAGCCAAGTCTATTTGAACTAAAATTCGGTTGAGTCAGTCTCAATAAAAAATTAAACTATAATATAATACATTTAACTTTTTACTGTAAATAATTGAAGTTTTTTAATTCAGTTAAGTTAAGTTAAGGAACAACGTTCGAAATGCAGTTAAGTTAAGGACTCGTCCGTTTTCTAACGTCAGTTAGAAATCAAACTTCGAATTACGGCAGAACTTTAATCAATGTTCGAATGTCGGCGAGCTCTTAATTGCATTTCAAAGACAGATTAAGAGTTCATCGTATCTAGAAAGCTGGTTAAAGTTCTACCATAATTCGAGATGCGGTGACCCTTTTATTTCTTTTTTAGATTTTACTTTTATATTTTTTTATTTTGTTTGATTAATTATTATGAGTTTTTTTTAATTTATAATATTTATATTATATAGTTATTTTTAGTATTTATTTAATAGTTGATTTATTATGTGTTAATATTTATTATTTGTTAATATATTTCTATTTTTATTTGTTATTTAGTTTTGAATATTTTTTTTTATTTATACGTGTTTAGTTGTATTTAATTTTAAATAATTTTTTGGTTTTTTTATTTAGTATTCAGTTTGCAATATTTTTTGTAATTTTGTTTTATTAGTTAATGTTTTTTTGTTGTAATCTTTTTAACTTTTTATTTCATATATAATATGTTTATATTTTGTAATTATTACTTAAATTTTAAAATGTTATGTTATTTGTTATTTATAATTTAACTTGTAATATGAAATAATTTTTTTATCATTTAATGTTTTTTAGACTAAGTTAATTTTTTTATTTATAATATAATCTATCTTAAATTTTGTTGTTTTTTATTTAATTTTGAATTTATGTCTCAATGTTTTTAATTTTTTATTTAATTTATAATATTTGTATGTTTTTTATTTATTATATAATGTTTAATATGATATGTTGCTTTTATTTATTAGTTAATTTTGAATATGTTTTAATGCTTTTAATTTTCTATTTAATTTATAAAATATTTATGTTTTTTAATATGTGATGTTGCTTTTCTTAATGTATTATTTAATTTACAATTTAGGTTGTTGTTGTTGTTATTATTCCATGGAGTAATATGCACTGGTAAGTATGTTTATTGTAGGTTGTAATTAATATTATAAGATGGATAAGTATTTATTTGTCGATTCTTAAATAAATTTGGGTTTTGTGTTTGAATTTTCTTTTTTTTCTAAATGAAATGGTTGAAGGTGACTATAGAGATAAATTTTTCACTAATGAAATTTTTTCTTCATGCGACGATTCAATTGAATGAGTTCGAAAGATTGCATTCGACCTTGGATTTATTATCGTGATTATAAGATCTAACGTGAAGCTGAAAGAAAGACATTTGTTTTATTAGATTGTGAAAGAAGTAAGAAGTATAAGAAGTACAAACTAGATGTTCAACCTAGTGAATCCGACACAAAAAAATTGAGTGTCCATTTAGGTTGAGGGATAAACCAAAAGGAGAGGATTAAGTTTAGGTTGAGGGGTAATTAATGTGGATATTCGTTTTACCTTCAACGGCTCAGCTGACCGATGCTCACATCCGTTTAAGGGTAATATTTTTTAAACTTTTGTTTTTATTAGTTTATTGTTATTACTTTTATATTATTTTTGAAGATATTTTAATAACGTAATTTACATGTTTTTGATGTATTATTTTTGAATATATTTTTGATATATTTTAATAATGTATTTTTGAAGATTTTTATTGTTATTAGTTTATATTTATATTTTTGTATTTAGTACATTATATATAATTAGTTTATAAATTTAATGTTTTTTTATAAAATATTAGTTTATTTTTATTTATGATGATATTTTAATAATGTAGATATATTTTTTATATATGATTTTTGTATTTTTTAATTGTTTAACAATTTTATAATTATATAAAAAGTTACTTATTAGTTTAATTATATGAAATATATAATTTAATTATATTAACATTTTTATATTTGTTTGATTAATTATTAATTATGTTAATGAGACTCATTATAATTTTATAGGTGATTATTGTTTAAAATGGATGAATATCTTCATATGGATTCTCAAATTAATTCTAGTTTCATATCCGATTTCTCTTCATTTATCAACGAAGTTGTAAAGGGAGATTTGACAAATAAATTTACCAGAAATGAAATATTTCGTTCAAGGAAGCACTTAATTGAATGGGTAAGAGGGATGACTTATGATTTAGGATTTGTTGTGATAATAGTAAGATTTGACATAGCTACTAAAGTACGGGTGATACGCTGTCATTGAAGCTATCAAATTAATAATACTTTTCAAGGCAACTTCAGTATTGCCAAGTAGTATTTAAGAAAGTAGATAGGGTTAACGTAACCCTGAGTCGTCTCCCAACGAACACGGAATTGCTTTCGAATATCTGACTCTTATGAATGTTATGCAATGCTTATGAATAAAAGTAATGGTTGAAGAATGTTTAAAGAATAAATAAGAAACTTAAAAACAGTTATGATTAAATAGGCTAGTTCCACTGCTTTTCCAAGATAGATTCATCATCAGTTATTCACGGATAATTGTTCAATTGATCATTGTTTAAGTTTCAAATTAATTAAAGTACATTTTTAATTAATTTGAGGGCGATTATGCATTTAACCAAAGTAAATTCTCAATCAAATGCAAAACCTTTCTAGATTATTCACAATAAATTCAACCAAAGTACATTCTCAATCAAATTCTATTGTGTTTAATCATATCTATTCTTAAATCCCCTAACCAAGTTAAAAGTTAATCAATCAAAGTAAATTCTCAATTAATTATAGTTGAAATTATTACTACCAACCAAAGTACATTCTCAATTGATAGTAAAAACCATTTAATCATATGAAAGTTCCTAAATTAAATCAAAGTAGATTCTTAATTAAACCTAGAAACCCTAGAACTCATATAATCAATATGTGTAGATTCAAACACATTATGATGCAAAAATCTTTTCTTTTAACTAGATAGAGAGATGAAAGACATTTAGATAACAACTTAAATCAATAATCAAATTAAACAATTGCATTAACTGAACGTAACCTCAGAATCCATCATGGAATTACAGCAGAATATCCTTAGATGCTTAGCTCTCCATGAATGAAGTTGAATACAAGATGAAAGAAAAGTGAGAGGAGTATGAGAGAATGAATGAATTGAAGTCAAGTCCCCTAGGTCTCTTTTTATAGGCTTGATTGGGCTTGAACTCTGAATATTCAGTTGATAGAATCTTTTATCTTATATCTTTCAAATAACTAAAAGATTTAAATAATTATAACATTATTTGGAAGATATTTTTGTTGATATTCCCAAATTAAATTAATTCAACAACTGAATTTTATTTTTTATCTTTTTTGACTTTCCAAAATTGCACAAATACCCTGAAATTTTCTCTATCTGCACTTTAGCCCCTTCTGAATTTCTGAAATTGCAAGAAAGCCCATCATTTGACCCCCCTTGACTAGATTCAAACAACATTGACCACTTTTGACCAGAGAAAGGACGCGCCAATGAGTGCTCGCCACGTGTCCGCTCCCTTTCCACCCAAAATTAGGGTTATGCATATTGGTTTTCTGTTTGCAGGTTTGGGGTTGGAGATGACGGCCTGTGCTCCGGCGACATTGGCACGCGAGGAAGATGTTGGTGGCCGTGGAAGATTCTCGCGACGAGGGTGGTTTGTATCTGCGGCGTGATGGCGCGATGATAGCTGTCATGGGAGATGCGTGTTGACGGTCTGATGCGTGAAGGCTTCTCTCGATGGCTGGGGTGATGAAGAAGAGGGAGTCGCGGTCAGGATAGGGCTCGCATTACTGGAAGAGCGAGATGGTGCGATTGTGTTTCGCGAGTGGAGAAGATGAACGGTGGTGATGGTTGATGGTGGCTGTTCGGCGAGAAAGGAGGACGATTTGGTGGTGGCAGCATGGAGGAAGTAGCGCGGGTAGGTCTCGCGATTGACGAATGAGGACTCGCGTCAATGGTGGGGTTTCGTGACGGTGGCTCGAAGGTTGATGACGGCCTGGGTTTGGTGGCGGCGCGTTGGAAAGGATGGTGGCACGATGGAGAGGCGGTGTGACGGCGGCTGTGCGTGTCCTAGGGTTTGGATTTGGGAATTAGGGTTTCTGGGAAGACGATGATGATGACGTGGCAGAGGGAGGTGATGTGGCATGTGGTTGGGGCTAAATCTGTGTGGGGAGGATTTGGAAACGTGGCATGATCTTGTGGAGTTTGGCTTAGGAGGGGTATGGGTAGGGAAATTTAGTAGGTGTATAGAGTTACTGTTTGGCTTAGTATTGAGCCTGATTAAGAGAAGAGGGGTGTATGTAGGGATTTTAGGAGGTGCAAAGGTAAAGTCTGTCTGCTTGGCCCATTTGTATATTATTTTCCAAACAAAATCTGATTTTGGGCCTTGAATTGCCATTTGGACCAATAAAACTTATATTCTCAACTGCACAAATAAACGTAAGAATTTCCAAGAATAATTTATGCAACTAAAAATCACTTTTTATTTCCAAACCCAATATATCCAATCATAACAAATCCTCTTTAAATCACTCATTCAAGCACATGAATTCATCAAAAATTTGAATTTTAAACCATAAATGTGGGCATAAATATCACTTATCAACGGGGAAGAAAAAAGTTCGTCATACTTGGATGTGAAAGAGGGGGAAATATCGAAAAGACAAAGCCAAAGCGGTGACTAGTGTATATGACACTCGTAAATGTGAGTGTTCATTTAGATTAAACGGTAAACCATGTTCACATGGGGACGAATTGTTGAAGGTGATATGTGGACATCACAACCATGAGTTGGCTGAAATTTTAATTGGTCACCCTTATGCTGACAAGTTAAATATGAGTGAGCAGTCATTACTAGTTGATATAACAAAGAGTAAAGTTACACCTGCAAATATTTTAACCCTCAAAGAAAATAATGATCGAAATGTCACAACAATTAAACAAATCTACAACCCAAGGCAAGCTTATAAACGATCATTGAGAGGGTCCAAAACTAAATTACAACAACTTATGATGTTGTTGGACCAGGATAAGTACATTCATTGGAGTAGGTGTGCTGACGATTCAGAGGTTGTTACTGACTTGTTTTGGACACATCCTGATGTGGTGAAATTGTTAAACTCATTTAATGTTATATTTTTTATGGATTCCACATATAAAACAAACAAATATAGACACTGTTACTTGAGATTGTGGGCATGACTTTTATAGGGTTAACCTTCTCAGCCGCATTTGTTTTCTTGTCTACTGAAACACAAAGTAATTTCACATGGGCTTTGGAAAAGCTAAAAGGTTTATTTTTAACATATGAGGGTGAGGAATAAAGCTGTCAAAACAGGTCATCCGGCCCGACCCGACCCAACCCACCACGGGTTGGTCACTTAGTGAGTCAACTCAATTCGACTCATTTACTAGCGAGCCAGAAAAATTCGAACCCGGTCCGACCCACCACGGGTTGGTGGGTAAACGGGTTGGTTTACTGGCTCACTTAATTATAACTTTTTTTAAATAAAAAAAATTACAAATTTTCTATAATTTAAATGTAAACAAATTTCACTCCCAACATGGGTGTTTAATTAATTTTGAAAATAAGAAATTTAAATAACTTTTTCAAGCAAAAAAATAATAATAAATATTTTTTTATAAAATTAAAATTAAAATTTAATAAAATAAAATTAGGTAGGTGGGTTGGTGGGCCGGCCCACCACAGGTTCAACCCTCATGAGCCGAGTTTAAATGAGCCGGGCTTAAATGAGCCGGGTTGAAATCTGACCCGCATAAAAAAAATATAATTTTTTCAAACCCAACCCGGCTCAAACCTATGGTGGACCGGGTTGGCCTACGAGTTGTTGTGATCCATTTTGACAGCTCTAGTGAGGAACATCCGCATGCTCCTCTCCTCATCATCATCGTTAGTGGCCTCAAATGCCTCCACCTGACCACGAGTCTCATAGGCCTCATATGTCTGCTCCTCAAAGGCTCGCTCCTCGCTATAAGGTCATCCTCAATAGGAGCTACACGCCTTCTACGAGCGAAAGCGGTAGGTCTTCTCCGAGCTTCGCCCTATGTCAAAATCTCTCCTCGAGAACTCTCACCTTGAGAACTAAAAGATGCACCGCGTGTTCTTGCCATTTTTGACAAAAAATTAATTGTTTCTTTTTAGAAATGAAATAAATTATTATTTTAAATATCATTAATAAACTATAAAAAAAATACAATTCAAAATAATTTAAGTAATAATAATTAATTTATTAACTACAAAAAGAATTAAATAAAATGAACAATTACACTAATTAATTAAAAAAAATTAAATACATTTCCATTTAATTATTAATTACAAATACAAATTTACTATAAATAAATTAAATACAAATACAAATTTACTAACATTAACTAGAATTAAATTAATAATATTTATTTCAACAAATAAAAATAATTTAAATATATAAAAAAATTACGTAACTAATTAAAACTTAATCCATTCATTCAAAAACTATAAATAGAAAAATTTATAAAATATTAAATTAATAATCTAAAACGTTAAAAAATTCTAAAAATATATGAAATAACTCTATATATTATAATTATATTAGTGTTTAAAATAATTAATAAAAATATATCAAATATATATATATATATATATATATATATATNAAGTCCCTTGGGACAGAACGATATTTATCCTTTGCTACGCTGCGACCGGTACACTTGCCGTTGGTTTTGCAACTAACAGAGCCTCCGGCGCCGGGGATCTAGGCGCTTGGACCGATTAATTTGTCCAAATGGTCAAAGAACGACCACTTGTTGATGGCATCGACGACGATCTTAACCTTCTCCAATTTGTACTTCTTTGCGGTGTCAATCCGATTTTTTCATTCGTTGAATTGCAAGATAGTGTCGAAGGAGATTTTTCATGCATTTGGTTTTCCAAATTAAAGGATATTTTCATATATGTCCTTGCTAAAGAATGTGTTTTTGCCACATCAATTAAGATTTAACGTCGTTCCTACCAACTTAATGGATATGACTGAAGTCATACCATTTTCGTAACATAGGGACCCAATGTCTTCATTTTTAAAACCGGGTACTAAACTGAAAATCAGCTCTTAACATGGGGACAAAGTAAGCATTTAAGCCTTAAATTTATCTACCTTTTTTAAAACCTAATTTTGCAGCCTCTAGCCCCTCACTTTTCTCTTTCTCTAATTACACACAAATCTCACCCCCTCACTTTCTCTCTTCCTCTCTTCTTCACACACACATAGCCCCCACCTCTTCTCTCTTTCTCTTTGTTTATTCTTACCTTGCACATTTTTTTGGTTAAAGCTTCCTTCTTTTTGTTCCTTTTGTAAATGAATGTATGTGGTGTGTTGTGTAAGAGGAGGAAGAAGAAGAAAAACGTGAAGACTTGAACGATGTAGAAAATCCTTCAGCCTTCAACGGGTCTCAACATCTGTACGGATGTCGAGATCCGTTGAAGGCTGAACAGATTTTCCACATCCGTTCAAGCCTTTCGCGTAGACTCTTTTAATATTTTTTTAGTTTATTGAATTTTTTTTTTGTAGATTTTAATTTCTGAACATGGTAAATGTTTATTTGTGTAGATTTTACATAATTTAATAATTTTTGTAATATTTTTTCAATAAAAAATTGTTAAAAAATAAAACAAATTGTTCAAAGAGAAAAATGACAGGGTGGGAACTGGAGATTAGGGTTTTAAAAAAGTGAGGGGAATGGGAGATGCGTTGTTCAACAGATCTTGATTTACGTCAACCCTTATAAGAAAAAAACCTTTAACTACAGGACAAAATGAGAATAGAGAGGTGCATAGAGCAACCTGTGATGGTGGAGGAAGTAACTGTCAAAAGCATAGGTAGGTCATTTTCTACTGTTTGGCCCAATCACCCTAAAAAAATAAAAATAAAAAGATTAATAGAAAATTAAAAAAATAAAAATAGAAAATATTATTATCATTATTTTGTTTCTGTTTGCACCCCATATTTCTATCTAAAACTTTCATCCTCTGTTTTCCATTTTTACTACTCCTTCCATAATGGACTAATTGCCCCAACACGTTTTATCCCACTATACCACTTCTTTTAGTTTTTACCACTTTTATCACTATACCACTAATTTTCCATGTAGCCATTTTTACTATTTTCAAATAATAATATCATCTAATAACTCCATACATTGAGATTACTACAGATTTCTACACCTGCCACATCATCTGGACTTTAATTTTAAGTTAATCTTACATAAAGTTTAACTGAGTAAAAATAAATTTGTTACAATGAATTCGACCAATAAACAAGTTTGTCCACGTTGAGTCAAAACTAAAAAGAAACAATAATTCTATTTTCTTTACTAATATTTAACTCTTTCTTAAAAGAATTAGAAATCATAAAATATATACAAATTTACAATCAATTCATCCGGCATTTTTCTTTATTTGTTTTAAGATAAATTAATATATTGAAGTATATGAATATGCTATCATGAAATTTTAATTCAAATTTTCAATACTCAATAAAAGATATATCTTGTTTTTTATTACTATTGTAATTGGAATAATTTATTCACGGCAAGTTTTCAAGTGTTAGTGGGCTCAAAATCAAGTCTTGTGAAAAGGAAAAAGCTTGTGCTTAGTGTTTCTAAAGTCAAAGGCGTTCTCCTCAAGTGATTGAGCTGAAGTTTCTTTCATCGTGTGTCGAAGGAAGATGTACCCTGTCTTTAATCGACTGGACGTAAAATCTTTTGATTTAAACCAAGATAAAATCCTTTGTGTTGATTTTATTAACTCTATCTCTTTAGCATTTAAACTGTTTGATAAAAGTCTTAAAGAACTCATAATTTCTAAAAAGAACCAATTCACCCCTCCCCTCTTGGTTATTGATCGTAACATGCTCTTTAAATCCTTTCCGCTATGCGATACCAATCTCAACATCATTAGTGTCACTTGGAGACTTGTTCAACTCACACAATGGTTGCCCCACCATCACATTCACTAGTAAACTCTCAAAGGTGGTTTATGACTCAAGCCCCAACAATAATTGTCATCGAATATATTATTAGATATTTAAAAAAAATAAGCATAATAATACACGTACCTCAACCAAATTATTGTCATAATTTATAATACACCTTATCATAGAAATTAAATGTAAAATTTAGTTAAATTAATTGATATTCTTTAATCAACAACAACTTCACTATTAGCCAATGAACTCATTCTATGAGATTGTCATTCATGTGGAGATGAGTGTCTATTGTTGGAATTAATGTATAAGCTTTAGTCTTATTCCTCTCAATGACTTAACTACGTGTTGATGCATCAACCTTTTTTTAAGCGGATCTACAATATTTCTTTCTGATATGACAAAGTGAAAAGAAATAATATCATGAGTAATTAAGTTTTTAATAGACTTGTGTCTTAATCTTATGTCTTCTTTTTTATTAACATTTTTGCTATAAATTTTATACATAACAACTTGACTATCATAATGCATTGACATAGGAGGAGTATACTTATTTAATAATGGTAAATAATATAAAAATTTATTAAGAAATCATGTCTCAGTAGTAGTATCTAAAACAATAATCTTTGTTTTCATGGTAGATCATGAAACATTTTGTTGTATATTCTCATGATACTACACCTCCACCCAAAGTAAAAACATAAGAAATAGTTGAATCAAAATCCAATTTGCATTAATATATCCTTCAATAATCTTAAAAAAAATTTACATATTGAATGTTATAACTAAAAGAATCACAAATAATATTATTAATAGAAGGCAAAACAGAGGTATCACAAAATCATTTTAGTCAATTTATTCATTAAAGAAACACCTCTGAATTCCATAATAGTACTGTAAGAAAATTTTACTCAAAAAATAACCAATATTTTTTTCTTATTAAGAGATATATTAACTTGCAAAATACATGACACTTTGAATATTTTAAATGTTGTTCTTCTTTTCTTCCATAATTCATAAAGATTTTATTACACCTGTAGGAATTTTATTAGAATTAGCAAGCAAAATATAAATCTCACCCGACACATTTTTAGGAAAACCAAAACTTACAAGCATAACATTTACTATATGAAATATTACAAATGAACAGTATCATGAATTTCATAAAAATTATTCATTTCTATAGACATATATTCATCACCTTTATTAGAACAAAAAGTCCTAATTTTCTTTCTAATTGATTTTATACCTTAAAATTATATAATTTAAATGATCTCTTACCCATCTTCTCAACATTTGTAATAATTAAAGAACAACTACTATATATTTTATTAAAGTATAATGGCATACGCTTAAAATAATTATGAGAAATATATATTTTACAAACAAATCACATGTGTTAAAATAACAAGCCTGTTGTACTCATAATAAAGTTAAAATTGTTATTCATACAATTATACATTAACTTTACAATTTCGTTTACTGAATCCAATCTCATTATATATTGACTAATAATTTCTTTTTCATATTATATGTATTTTTTTTTATATTTTATAGACAGAACACGGAGAGACATGATTAATTGTATTGATATTAACAAACAACCTGCCTCTGATCATCCTTTGCTTAAGAATCATAAACTTCAGGTATATAATTAATAATTTTAAATCGGTAAAAACTTTCAATATTTCTTTCAATGCACTTGTAATTTTAATATTTATTTGTGTTGTTTAATTGCAGGGAAAACCTAACCTTTCAAAGACCAATTGAAAAAATAAGTGTGGACAAAATTATCTGGTAGAAGTCTCTAAGTAAAGTCTCCATGAAGTAAAGTCTCCTAAGGCCTATAATTGATGAGTTGTCAGAAATCAATAGATAATTCAGGAGGATTTGCATGAATGACAAGTTTTCCATTGTGGATTGGGAATAGAGGAATCTATAATTAATTATCAATACATACTAAAAAATGTGTGGTAGTCACAGGGATAAATTTAGGTCTTAAATTTTGCATAAATACAAAATTTTCTTGGTTCCTTGCAGCTGCGGAGTAGTTATTGCTGTGTATAGAGATATGCATTTTGTATAAACTTTAATTAATAAAAACTGAGGTTTGTAAAGTATTCGAAAATGGAAAAAATATTTACACTAAACACATCTTAGAAATTAAAATGGTTGTCTTCAATATTCTGTCAGTGTAACAGATATGTGGGATTTCACTTGATTCTGCAAAAAATAATAAAAGCGTGTAATCAGATAATTTTGCTACCACTAGTTTGTAGTTTGTATGTGATGAATATATTAACTTAATTACAAAGGAATATGCATTGCCATGTGTCTTCATTCTTTTGCATTATCGGTTCCCATTGTTATCTTCAATCATGATTTTTTTTTCATATGGATTTTCTGATATTTTTCCATTATAATTAATAAAAAACAATGCATTTTAAATTATCTGTTTGGTCAAACTAGCCGAGGTCTCCATACTTTATATTAATAACTTTAGTCTTTACTCTGAAAAATATGTAGATTTATTTATTTTTAAATTATGTATGTTAAATTTATCAATATGAAAACGTACGCACATTTTCTGGAAATTACTAAAATTTTATATTTTTAATCTGTATTCAAAATTTAACAAGGATTAAAGTTCATAACTACACAAAGAAAAGAACTATAAATAAGGTTTTATTGTTGTGATTGACAGAGATCCATTAAAAGTATGATAGATGCATTGAATTGTATCACATATTGGAAACAGGGAATTATCCAACTTTCTATTTCTTTTTACTGTTTATGCTGTCACCAATTTATAAATGATTCATCGTATATAATTACCCCCATAGTTTTATTAATTTTTCATGGTTAACAAACAATAAACAAGCTACTAGAAATTGAGTTTCTTAAGATTGACACTTAGGTTGTCCCTATGCTATATTTTAGGAGAAATTTATATGGACTAAAGTTTAATGTGGCTAAAGGCTTTATCAGTTGTCATTTTCTGGATCAAGATTAAGCTATATCTTCTTCCTCAGTAGTTTGCTTAATCTTTAACCCAACATCATTACGAAACTGCTAAATTTCTTTATTTTGAGTATGATAGGCCTTCCAAATATCAAATCCACTTGAATGCAAAAATCCAACTGTGTAGAATATGTCCTCGGTATTGATGCTGACATCTTATTGCCCCACCTGAAATTTTTTATAATTTCAAGTGAGTAAAGAGAAGAAATGTACAAGTCATAATTTTAAGCTTTACTATTTTAGATGTATGTTTAGCTTTAGTATTAGGACTGGCAGTGTTCGGTTAGATGATTTTGTTCACAAAGTTGATGAATTTTGTAGTACCGATGATGTAGAGAATTTTTGTAAGTTGTACATTCTTCTTGCATTGGATGAGTTTTATTTTCCAAACACAAGTTGTATTGATCCATCAAGATTGTTCAAGTTAGTAGATGAACATGTGCATGAAATTTCGTGCTGCCAGTTGAAGAAAAAGGAACCACCTAAAGTTTTGAGAGACTGACATGTGATAACCTGTTAGAAGGACTTGAAGTCTTGAATATGGGAAAGTCATTTGACATGGAAAGTTGTAACTTGAGTAGGTGGTAGTTGTGCATAAATATTTAGATTTCCATTTTAGTTCTAACCTGTTGTGATAACCTGTTGTTGTGCACTTGCTTTTGGTTTTAATTTGTTAGTTTTAGTTATCAGTTCCAACTATTTGCTACTGTTTTAAATTCTGTTTTGTTCATTTGACTTTGAATTAATTGTAATTTCATGATGTTCATTTGTAACTATAAGTTACATGTTCTTATTGGTGTTTACACTGTTTCTAATTGCCATCTTCTACAACTATCTTCTCCCTTAGCTTTTTCCAGGGACAATGTTGCCTCTTTTAAAGAATAAATGATCAGTGAAAGAAGTGTCTTGTTAAATTAAGGTGAGATCTTGAGCTCTCTCTCGACTTATCTCATGTTTTGTTATGCTGTTTATAGAATAAGTAATAGTTTCATAAGAATTTTTTGGTGAGATGAGAAATAGGTAAAATGAAAATAAATAATAAAATAGAAATAACGTAAACATCAATAGAGAATGAGGAAAAATGCACCGAAAAAATCACTGATGAATGAGGAAATGTATTTATTACAAGAATAGATAGTAGTAGCATTTTCCATTCGATTTTTGGACTTGCTGGTATTAAATATTAATATGAATTTGTTCCGTTCTTATTAAAGAGTGTAGGAGTGTGCCATTAAGCATTAAGGTCAAGATCAAGAAAATAAAAAAACTGATCGTGGTTTCACCGAATCATCATCACCCACCGTCTTGACTCCCACACCCTAGGTAATATAATTTACTAACTTTGCTGTGCACTTGGGAATAAGTACTTTAGTTTTAACTTGTCATCTAGCTTTTCAAGATAGAAACATTGTATTCATGAGTGAAGTTGTCTTTGATGAATGACTATCTTCCAATTTTCATATAAGTAAAATCCCAGTTTCAACCATTTTAAGATTTGTTTGTCCCCTTGATTCTTTGGATTAGATACAGTAATTGTTGACACAAACTAAATGGTGTAATTGTTGACACAAACTTATTTTTACTTTGTGAATAATTTCATTTTCATTAGGAACTGTTTCCTATTCTTTTGGTTAAGGAAGTTTCTTTATCAGATAATGCTAGAAGTATAAGATGTGAGAATATGAGACTAAACTAGAAAATATGTATCTTGCATGCCATTGCCAAGGCCTCAACACAGAGAAGCATAGATATATATATATATATATATATGAACTTCTGATGAACCCACTTTCTCCTCCATTACATCCATCATTCACCTCTCACCCTCTTCTCTATTTCCTCATCACGCACATCACAGGAACCACTATCCCTCAACCCACACCAATTAACTGCAAAAACAAAATCCTCCTCCATTCACTCGTTGGATATCACCATCAACTGGAGTTCACTCTCATGACCATTCTCCCTGGTACTTACGAAGCAGAAAAATAGTGTTTTTTTAAAGTGCCTCCCTGTGTCTAATGCGAGGGGACTGAAGAAAAGAAGTGAAGTTGAATCACAAGAAAAAGGATAACAAGGACTTACGAGAGAAAAACGCAAACATAGAAGGTAAGTTCTCCTTCGCTTCATCGCGCGCAAAAAGTTATGAATGTTAGCTGATTACAATCTACTCTTAATTGGGTTTCTGATTCTGTTTTTACTTGATAAAAACGCCTGGCTTTGTCTGCTCGTATTGAACTTGAAACTTGCATCGTATTGAACTTGCAATTATATTGAGTATACATGATTTGCTTCTGCACGTTATTCATTCATCCCAACAAACAGAAACCCAAATTTGCTTCAGCTGATTCCTCCATTCTCTGTCAACGCCCCCCACGGCCCATATCCATCCACCAACCACCAAGAATCCCAAGAGCCAAACCAGATATTGATACTAAGCCTTCATGCCTCCTTCATCTCCAATCACCCAACGAAGGAGTTGAATTCCTTTGAGCAAGAAACACATACCACAACCGAAACCAGAAAACCCATCACATAGAATCCCCAAACATCGTCTTGGCAAGCCTTCTGTGGCCGTGTTCTCTGTTGATTAAACAATGAGACCCCCCAAAGGTTTTGTATTCTCTGTTAATTAGACAATGAGACCTCCCAGAGGTGAGGATGCGGTAGCATTTTCAGTGGTGGCAGTGACGATGGCAGTTTTAGAGGTAGAGATGGATTCGGTCGTGGGAGTAAAGGACGTCGAGGCGATGACCGGCGGCAACCTTGGCCGTGCGCTGGTGGTGCCCTGGTTCGAGGCAGCCGGGATCTCTCAAACGGCGATTGACGGAGGAACGTGAGAGTTTCTCTAACGCGGGAAGAAGAGAAGAGGAAAAGAGTTTCCCTGCTTGCGAGCGAAAGACGATAGAGGACGCCGACGGTGGTCGTTGGCGACTTTGGCCGCGACTGGTGGCGTCCCAGCTTGCTACTCGCGGCGGCCGACTTCGGAGGAGGCAGCGGCGGCGACGTTGCAGGGTGAAAGGCGAGTTCCTCCCTCGCACGCGAAAAAGGAAGAGGGGAAGAGTTGGAGCGACGGCCGACGATGGTCTCGACGGTGAGCGGTGGAGCTGGCGACGGCTTGGGCGGCGACATGCAGTGGCCGGTTTGGCAGAGGCGGCAGTGTGCGTGCAGGGAAGACGACCGGGAGAAGAGAGACTTGAGTCCTGTGGTTGTCGAGATGGAAGAATGAGAGAAGTGGCAGAACCCCTAACGCTTCTGCTTTTGGGAAAAACCCTTGGGCCAGATCCAGATTTTTTTTAAAACAAAAACACTCTATCCTTCCCAGCACACCTCCGCTTCTCATCCTGGCACCCGCCTTTTTCTTTTGGGTGTTACTCCCTCCACCATTACATTTTCTCCCTCCACCTCCGAATTCTATTACATATTTTTTGAATTATAAAACTAACTTTTTATAATTACAAAAATAACCTTTTTACTTTTTAATCCTAATTATTTACTTTAACCCTAAAATCTATCTTTTCTATCCCTTCTCACCACCTCCAACCCTCTCATATTACTCACCCAACTCCATCACATTCCGTTTTCTCATATTCCATTTTTTTTCAATATCCGTTGTCCTTCCTCCTTCAGCGGTTGCGGTGTTGTTACTAATAACAATAAAGATTTTCAAAAAAAACATTATTAAATAATCAAAAAGATTTCAAAAATAATATATCAAAAAATATAAATTATATTATTTAAATATCTTCAAAATTAATATAAAAAAAACTGTAAAATATAACCGTATAATCTTTAAACGGATGTGAGCATCCGTCAGCGGATGTCAACATCCGTTTAAAGATTATAGGGTTTATATTTTAGGATTTTATTACGTACCTTCACGTCTCTGAACCAGCACCTTGAAGCACCACCACACTCACGGCTGAAGATGAAGCTTTCCCCAATTCAATCTTACTAAACACAAAGTCCACCACACTCTCACGTCACAATTCTATAAAAGAGAAGAAGAGGTGGAACATGAGAGACAACCCAAGTAGTGAACGTTAAGAGACACCTGAGAAAAATAAGAAGAGAAAAAGGGAAAAAAGAATAATAAGAGAATGAATTTTTCACATGAGATTTTAAATAATATTAACCCTAAAATTTTAATAAGGGTAAAATAGGAATGAAAAAGTAAAGAAAAGGGTAAAAGGGAATGGGGTGGTGGAGGAAGCAAGTTGTGGTGGTGGAGGGAGTAACACCCTTCCCTTTTCTTTTTCCTTTTCTTAGTTGGGCTTCAAGCCCATAGACACACTAAGCACAAGCTTCTCCTTTAATCGATTACACGTGCATCAGACATGTGTCAATGGTGTAGGACCTCCCCTCTCAACCTAGGAACACCTTTACTTGGTCTTCCATCCACGTAGGACTGACCTAACTTGAAATTTCTTGTTGTGGACACTATCAATCGTGGCCTACAGGGTTAATTAATCCTCAAAACATTCAAAACACAGTCTTGTAGACCTTTGGGGAGTGCTTCAACCATGACTGGGTAGCACACCTCAACTTTCGGTACAAATGAGGATTTTTCCACTGGTAAGCGATCACGAGGCCCCTTTAATCGATTACACGTGCACCTGTCAATTAAAAGGCCACTACATGAACTAACCTCTCAACCTAAAAACACTTCCACTTGGTCTTTCATCCACATAGGGGTAACAGAACTACAAATTTTTTAGAACAATCACAAAGGATGAATATTAAATAATAATATCAAACAACAAATGGAATGAAAATAACAATCACAATTAGAATAGGCACTTTCTTTATTAACAATCAAATCAATTGTTCCAAATAAATTATCCAATTCTTGGGCATGTACTAAATACTGCAATATTCAGAAATTACATAAGTCACTCAAGTTTTGGAATATATCCAGTGTAGGGAGTTCTACAATGTTTGCTTTTGTAACGCTTTCGGCATACTCCTTCCTTCATAACAATTTCATGGCAGTAAATTTGTCCCTCACATGCAAGTCATTGTAAATTCCTCCGTCATAAGGCATAGTTGCAACCACACTCATCTTTACTCTTCTCTTCAAGCAGCAGCCTGCCAATGACAGATAACTCTGTGAAGTTCTTCAAATTTAAAGCATCTTGTCTCTAAATGCGCATATTATATAGCTTTTTTGTGTTTCTATTAGTTGTTGACTTTTTTTGTTTCTTCAAACCCTCTCCAGTTGGATTAATTGATGCTTTCACAGATGCCTCACTCATTTCTTTCCTTGATGCACCATAATCATGAAGCATCTACAATTTAATCACAATGAACATTGTATAGAACCATTCATTCAACCAAAATTAATAAAATAGTGAAGTACATACCACACTCGTCTCCATTGCACGTTTGATGAACTTGTCACCTACATTTATATTCATCCAATGCAAAATTCTTGGGTATTTATGTACACAAACATTAGAAGGAAGGAAACGATCACAAAACCAAATCTGAAATACATCAAAGACGTCATAATTAGTCATCTAATTTCACTACCAACAAACAATCCATGTAAATAATTTACCTGCAACACGTATACACAACCATCCACAAAGACAGTGGTTGCACCTTGTCCTTTATTCCACGCTATACAAGCTTTGCATAAACTACTAAATAGATAATGGTACACTATACGACCCCAACAAAAAGTTCCCAAATCACTTATTCTATATCAACAATTTCAAACAAAATTGGGAATATTGTTCTGGTGAGATTAGGTAACAATACCTCAGTAATTCCTACCAAAATGTACAACCTACAAACATCTATTGAAGGCAACTCTTTGTGTTGTTTCAAAATAAAATCGTATGTCAAATCCCAATTCATATTTTTCCATTACCAAAGTTTACTTACGACAATGAATTTCTAAGTTTGTTGTCATTAAATTTAAATCTGGTCCACCAACTAAACCCAACCGTAAGCTTAAGGTAACATCTACTTCATTGAATTCAACAAACTTTTCTCCAAAACTAAAACCCACCTCTTCATCAACCCATCTAATCAATAAATCGCTCAAAATATTACTTACCAATCTTAAGGTTATCATGTAGTTCCTAAAAAACCATCAAATTGCGTCTTCAAAATAATGGACTTGTGCTCTCACTCAAAATTTATTCACCGAAGCAACAAACTTGGTTTTCATGATGACAAACAAACAAATGCACAAAAAAAATAATATTATTTGTTACATTAACCAACACAACTCAAAAACCCAAAACCAATACCACCAAAATGACCAAAAACGCCAAAAACATAACCCAATCCAAAATACGGAATTAGGAAAACGGGAAAAAAAAAAACTACATTACCGACACAATCGACAAAGATAGCCTTCGAACAACCAAACACAAAGAGCGTTGAATGAACGTTTAAGTCGCCCAAATCGCGAACTTAGGGACAAAAATAGCCTCGAAGAGGCGCCACCGACGACGGACACTTGTTGTTGAACGTCGAAGAAGATTGTTGAAGGATCGACAGAGAATTGTTGAACGGGTCACAGAGAATTGTTGAACGGGGTCGAGAGGAGAAAAGATTTCTTGAAAGGTCGACATAGATTCTTTAAGGGTCCAAGGAAACTTCACCGAGAGTGAGAATGTCAAAAGAAGAATGAAAATCCTAAATTAGAGAGAGGAGATAGTGCTGAATGAAGAAGGATGATTTCGGGATTTTGAAAAAAGAAGTCTGACCCCTTTTCAAAAACAGATTTTTTTAAAAAAATATATTTAAAATCATCCAATAAAACGCTGACACATGACGTTGTAAATTTTTGTCAAAAAATGGCGTTGTTAGAATATCGCGATCCAAAATTAAAACACTTATGCACTTATTCAATAATCATAATCATCATTTGCTCAAGCATCACTTTTTAGGAACATCTCATTCGTTTTCTTCACAGCTAAAATGAAATCTTATTTCTATTTTTGTTCACAGAGCATCTTATTCAAGAAGTAATGTCATTGGAAAGAATAGAAACATGTAATTGTAAATTTGTCCTTCTGTCATTCATCCTTGAAAGGAAAGTGTTTGAGGAAAACCAACGGAAATTTTTAGGCAAATTTTTGATTCAAGGAACGAGACAACAAAGAATAATATTATTTCCCATTGTCACCGTAGTACAACTATAAAAGTGAACTCAAATTTAGCTAAACTTCATAATATGTAAAATAAAACAATTTAAAGCAATATAGTTATTCAATAATATATAAAGTTTTCAATGATTTTAGTTATCACGTATGCTTAGTTATTCAATAATATATAAAGCTTGTTCACATTCTTGCAGTTACTAAAAGACAAACAAAAAAAAATCCTTAACTATTCAAATGAAAGTGTATAAGTATCCGAGCTCTTCCTGCACGAGGTTAATTCTCTTTCCATATAAAGTTTTTCTCCAAAAGTAAAATGGGATTCACTGTCACTCCAGATTTCCATGATCGGTAGATATTTTGCATTCTCCATAATATAACTTGCAAATTGAATCTAACCATGTACTTAGAGAAAGTCAGATTTTACATCTAACCATGTAAAACTCTAACCTAAAACTCAGAAAGTTGAGAAGGTCAGAGCACTGATAAAAAACCATAGCATTGCACCTCCAAATTTCCCACACTACACTGAAAGTTGTCTCATATCGGGCCTGTTTTAGAAGTCTGCCCACTTCCTTTAGCTTTTTATTTATCTCTGGTTTACTTTCTCCGCACAACACTTTTTTCTTTTTGTTTTTGCTTCTTCTCTGGAACATTCAAGACTGACGAGAGGGGTTTTTCCCTGCACCAATATAGTGTTCATATTTCTTCTTGCACGAGTAAGTTTATGAATCTTTCCTTCTTTGCTTCTTCTTCTTCAATTATTTGCATCTTCTTCATCATGGATCACATTGCTTTTACCTTGATTGTGCATCTTTTTAGTACTGCATATACCATTCTAATATGGTATCAGAGCTTTTCCTTTGAAGGGCTCTGCTGCCTGTTTCTCTACTCTCTTCTTTTTCTTTTTTTTTCTCTTTCTTTTGCTCTGTTCTCTTTGTCATGGCAGACGATAGCAGTTACCTCTACAAGTGAAAACCCTGCAACTGCTTTTCTCTCGCCCGTTTTTTACTATCCCAACTATCATTTTTGGAGTCGCTCAATGATGACAGCTCTCAACGCCAAAAAGCAAGATTGAGTTCGTTTTGGGTGATCTTCGTTCACCTGAAGCAGACAAGCCTGAACATGTTTATTTAAATATTATTTCTGACGTAATTATTTTTTTACTTTTAACATTTTTATTTGTTTTGTTAATTTATTTTTAATTTGTAAGATTTTATTATATTTGTATTTATTTAAATATTAGTTATCATCGAAATAAATCTTGTTATTTTTAACTTTTCATTTGATTTGTAATTATTTATAATTTGTAATACTTTTTAAATTTTTTAATTATTGATATATTAATTTTTATTTAATCATTTGTTATATTTTTTGACTTATTTATTTATTTTTAATTTGTTCTGTTTTTTATATTTGTATATTAAACCACATTTTGGATAGCATCGTTACTTTATCATCTGTGCACAAAATTTGTTCAACTTCATTTAATAAAAGGTATTGTGGAAATTTGGATGTCCAGCCAGAACTCTTGGAAGTGCAGGGGATCACTCCTAGTTTGCATATGAACATGAACGACGACAGCAGTTATAATTTCGCAATGCAATTCAAAACCACTCCCAAAGAAAATATTATTTTTGTAAGTTGTTTTCTGTTAGTAATTGTTATAATTGTTATAATATATTTTTGTATTGCAATATGTAAGAGAAGACAGCAATCCATTGCTGTGGTTCCAGTGCAACAAGAATGATTGTAATATTTTATGCAATGTAGTGTTTATATATAATAAATAAATAAAATGGGGGTTACTAATAATATTTAAATTGTACTTATGTATTTTTTAATTATGCAATGTAATAATATTTAAATAATATCAGGCACAGTTGAACCTCGGTCAAGTCAGTCTTAGACTAAAATCGACTAAATTAAATTCTGAAGGCTATATACAATACTCAGCCAAGTCTATTTGAACTAAAATTCGGTTGAGTCAGTCTCAATAAAAAATTAAACTATAATATAATACATTTAACTTTTTACTGTAAATAATTGAAGTTTTTTAATTCAGTTAAGTTAAGTTAAGGAACAACGTTCGAAATGCAGTTAAGTTAAGGACTCGTCCGTTTTCTAACGTCAGTTAGAAATCAAACTTCGAATTACGGCAGAACTTTAATCAATGTTCGAATGTCGGCGAGCTCTTAATTGCATTTCAAAGACAGATTAAGAGTTCATCGTATCTAGAAAGCTGGTTAAAGTTCTACCATAATTCGAGATGCGGTGACCCTTTTATTTCTTTTTTAGATTTTACTTTTATATTTTTTTATTTTGTTTGATTAATTATTATGAGTTTTTTTTAATTTATAATATTTATATTATATAGTTATTTTTAGTATTTATTTAATAGTTGATTTATTATGTGTTAATATTTATTATTTGTTAATATATTTCTATTTTTATTTGTTATTTAGTTTTGAATATTTTTTTTATTTATACGTGTTTAGTTGTATTTAATTTTAAATAATTTTTTGGTTTTTTTATTTAGTATTCAGTTTGCAATATTTTTTGTAATTTTGTTTTATTAGTTAATGTTTTTTTGTTGTAATCTTTTTAACTTTTTATTTCATATATAATATGTTTATATTTTGTAATTATTACTTAAATTTTAAAATGTTATGTTATTTGTTATTTATAATTTAACTTGTAATATGAAATAATTTTTTTATCATTTAATGTTTTTTAGACTAAGTTAATTTTTTTATTTATAATATAATCTATCTTAAATTTTGTTGTTTTTTATTTAATTTTGAATTTATGTCTCAATGTTTTTAATTTTTTATTTAATTTATAATATTTGTATGTTTTTTATTTATTATATAATGTTTAATATGATATGTTGCTTTTATTTATTAGTTAATTTTGAATATGTTTTAATGCTTTTAATTTTCTATTTAATTTATAAAATATTTATGTTTTTTAATATGTGATGTTGCTTTTCTTAATGTATTATTTAATTTACAATTTAGGTTGTTGTTGTTGTTATTATTCCATGGAGTAATATGCACTGGTAAGTATTATTGTAGGTTTGTAATTAATATTATAAGATGGATAAGTTATTATTTGTCGATTCTTAAATAAATTTGGGTTTTGTGTTTGAATTTCTTTTTTTTCTAAATGAAATGGTTGAAGGTGACTATAGAGATAAATTTTTCACTAATGAAATTTTTTCTTCATGCGACGATTCAATTGAATGAGTTCGAAAGATTGCATTCGACCTGGATTTATTATCGTGATTATAATCTAACGTGAAGCTGAAAGAAAGACCATTTGTTTATAGATTGTGAAAGAAGTAAGAAGTATAAGAAGTACAAACTAGATGTTCAACCTAGTGAATCCGACACAAAAAAATTGAGTGTCCATTTAGGTTGAGGGATAAACCAAAAGGAGAGGATTAAGTTTAGGTTGAGGGGTAATTAATGTGGATATTCGTTTTACCTTCAACGGCTCAGCTGACCGATGCTCACATCCGTTTAAGGGTAATATTTTTTAAACTTTTGTTTTTATTAGTTTATTGTTATTACTTTTATATTATTTTTGAAGATATTTTAATAACGTAATTTACATGTTTTTGATGTATTATTTTTGAATATATTTTTGATATATTTTAATAATGTATTTTTGAAGATTTTTATTGTTATTAGTTTATATTTATATTTTTGTATTTAGTACATTATATATAATTAGTTTATAAATTTAATGTTTTTTTATAAAATATTAGTTTATTTTTATTTATGATGATATTTTAATAATGTAGATATATTTTTTATATATGATTTTTGTATTTTTTAATTGTTTAACAATTTTATAATTATATAAAAAGTTACTTATTAGTTTAATTATATGAAATATATAATTTAATTATATTAACATTTTTATATTTGTTTGATTAATTATTAATTATGTTAATGAGACTCATTATAATTTTATAGGTGATTATTGTTTAAAATGGATGAATATCTTCATATGGATTCTCAAATTAATTCTAGTTTCATATCCGATTTCTCTTCATTTATCAACGAAGTTGTAAAGGGAGATTTGACAAATAAATTTACCAGAAATGAAATATTTCGTTCAAGGAAGCACTTAATTGAATGGGTAAGAGGGATGACTTATGATTTAGGATTTGTTGTGATAATAGTAAGATTTGACATAGCTACTAAAGTACGGGTGATACGCTGTCATTGAAGCTATCAAATTAATAATACTTTTCAAGGGCAACTCATTATTGTCAAGGTAGTGATCCAAGAAAGTAGATAAGGCTAAAGTACCCTGAGTCGTCTCCCTACGAACACGGAATTGCTTTCGAAATCTGACTCTTATGAATGTATGCAAGGCGTATGAATAAAAGTAATGGTGAAGAATTGTGTTAAAGAATAATAAGAAACTAAAAACAGATGATTAAATAGCTAGTTCCACTGCTTTCCAAGATAGATTTCATCATCGTTATTCACGGATAATTGTTCAATTGTCATTGTTTAAGTGTCAAATTAATTAAAGTACCATTTTAATAAGTGGAGGGCGGATTATGCATTTAACCAAAGTAAATTCTCAATCAAATGCAAAACCTTTCTAGATTATTCAACAATAAATCAACCAAAAGTACATTCTCAATCAAATTCTATTGTGTTTAATCATATCTATTCTTAAATCCCCTAACCAAGTGTTAAAAGTAACAATCAAAGTAAAGTTCAATAAATTATAGTTGAAATTAGTTATACCAACCAAAGTACATTCTCAATTGTTGATAGTTAAAACCATTTAATCATATGAAGTTCCTAAATGAAATCAAAGTAGATTCTAATAAAACCTAGAAAATAGGGAAACCCTAGAAACTCATATAATCCAATTATGTGTAGATCAAACACATTATGATGCAAAAATCTTTACTTGTTTTAACAAGATAGAGAGATGAAAGACATAGAGAAAACAACTTAAATCAATAATCAAAATAAACAATTGCATTAACTGAACGTAACCTCAGAATCCATCATGGAATTACAGCAGAATAGCCTTAGATGCTTAGCTCTCCATGAATGAAGTTGAATACAAGATGAAAGAAAAGTGAGAGGAGTATGAGAGAATGAATGAATTGAAGTCAAGTCCCCTAGGTCTCTTTTTATAGGCTTGATTGGGCTTGAACTCTGAATATTCAGTTGATAGAATCTTTTATCTTATATCTTTCAAATAACTAAAAGATTTAAATAATTATAACATTATTTGGAAGATATTTTTGTTGATATTCCCAAATTAAATTAATTCAACAACTGAATTTTATTTTTTATCTTTTTTGACTTTCCAAAATTGCACAAATACCCTGAAATTTTCTCTATCTGCACTTTAGCCCCTTCTGAATTTCTGAAATTGCAAGAAAGCCCATCATTTGACCCCCCTTGACTAGATTCAAACAACATTGACCACTTTTGACCAGAGAAAGGACGCGCCAATGAGTGCTCGCCACGTGTCCGCTCCCTTTCCACCCAAAATTAGGGTTATGCATATTGGTTTTCTGTTTGCAGGTTTGGGGTTGGAGATGACGGCCTGTGCTCCGGCGACATTGGCACGCGAGGAAGATGTTGGTGGCCGTGGAAGATTCTCGCGACGAGGGTGGTTTGTATCTGCGGCGTGATGGCGCGATGATAGCTGTCATGGGAGATGCGTGTTGACGGTCTGATGCGTGAAGGCTTCTCTCGATGGCTGGGGTGATGAAGAAGAGGGAGTCGCGGTCAGGATAGGGCTCGCATTACTGGAAGAGCGAGATGGTGCGATTGTGTTTCGCGAGTGGAGAAGATGAACGGTGGTGATGGTTGATGGTGGCTGTTCGGCGAGAAAGGAGGACGATTTGGTGGTGGCAGCATGGAGGAAGTAGCGCGGGTAGGTCTCGCGATTGACGAATGAGGACTCGCGTCAATGGTGGGGTTTCGTGACGGTGGCTCGAAGGTTGATGACGGCCTGGGTTTGGTGGCGGCGCGTTGGAAAGGATGGTGGCACGATGGAGAGGCGGTGTGACGGCGGCTGTGCGTGTCCTAGGGTTTGGATTTGGGAATTAGGGTTTCTGGGAAGACGATGATGATGACGTGGCAGAGGGAGGTGATGTGGCATGTGGTTGGGGCTAAATCTGTGTGGGGAGGATTTGGAAACGTGGCATGATCTTGTGGAGTTTGGCTTAGGAGGGGTATGGGTAGGGAAATTTAGTAGGTGTATAGAGTTACTGTTTGGCTTAGTATTGAGCCTGATTAAGAGAAGAGGGGTGTATGTAGGGATTTTAGGAGGTGCAAAGGTAAAGTCTGTCTGCTTGGCCCATTTGTATATTATTTTCCAAACAAAATCTGATTTTGGGCCTTGAATTGCCATTTGGACCAATAAAACTTATATTCTCAACTGCACAAATAAACGTAAGAATTTCCAAGAATAATTTATGCAACTAAAAATCACTTTTTATTTCCAAACCCAATATATCCAATCATAACAAATCCTCTTTAAATCACTCATTCAAGCACATGAATTCATCAAAAATTTGAATTTTAAACCATAAATGTGGGCATAAATATCACTTATCAACGGGGAAGAAAAAAGTTCGTCATACTTGGATGTGAAAGAGGGGGAAATATCGAAAAGACAAAGCCAAAGCGGTGACTAGTGTATATGACACTCGTAAATGTGAGTGTTCATTTAGATTAAACGGTAAACCATGTTCACATGGGGACGAATTGTTGAAGGTGATATGTGGACATCACAACCATGAGTTGGCTGAAATTTTAATTGGTCACCCTTATGCTGACAAGTTAAATATGAGTGAGCAGTCATTACTAGTTGATATAACAAAGAGTAAAGTTACACCTGCAAATATTTTAACCCTCAAAGAAAATAATGATCGAAATGTCACAACAATTAAACAAATCTACAACCCAAGGCAAGCTTATAAACGATCATTGAGAGGGTCCAAAACTAAATTACAACAACTTATGATGTTGTTGGACCAGGATAAGTACATTCATTGGAGTAGGTGTGCTGACGATTCAGAGGTTGTTACTGACTTGTTTTGGACACATCCTGATGTGGTGAAATTGTTAAACTCATTTAATGTTATATTTTTTATGGATTCCACATATAAAACAAACAAATATAGACACTGTTACTTGAGATTGTGGGCATGACTTTTATAGGGTTAACCTTCTCAGCCGCATTTGTTTTCTTGTCTACTGAAACACAAAGTAATTTCACATGGGCTTTGGAAAAGCTAAAAGGTTTATTTTTAACATATGAGGGTGAGGAATAAAGCTGTCAAAACAGGTCATCCGGCCCGACCCGACCCAACCCACCACGGGTTGGTCACTTAGTGAGTCAACTCAATTCGACTCATTTACTAGCGAGCCAGAAAAATTCGAACCCGGTCCGACCCACCACGGGTTGGTGGGTAAACGGGTTGGTTTACTGGCTCACTTAATTATAACTTTTTTTAAATAAAAAAAATTACAAATTTTCTATAATTTAAATGTAAACAAATTTCACTCCCAACATGGGTGTTTAATTAATTTTGAAAATAAGAAATTTAAATAACTTTTTCAAGCAAAAAAATAATAATAAATATTTTTTTATAAAATTAAAATTAAAATTTAATAAAATAAAATTAGGTAGGTGGGTTGGTGGGCCGGCCCACCACAGGTTCAACCCTCATGAGCCGAGTTTAAATGAGCCGGGCTTAAATGAGCCGGGTTGAAATCTGACCCGCATAAAAAAAATATAATTTTTTCAAACCCAACCCGGCTCAAACCTATGGTGGACCGGGTTGGCCTACGAGTTGTTGTGATCCATTTTGACAGCTCTAGTGAGGAACATCCGCATGCTCCTCTCCTCATCATCATCGTTAGTGGCCTCAAATGCCTCCACCTGACCACGAGTCTCATAGGCCTCATATGTCTGCTCCTCAAAGGCTCGCTCCTCGCTATAAGGTCATCCTCAATAGGAGCTACACGCCTTCTACGAGCGAAAGCGGTAGGTCTTCTCCGAGCTTCGCCCTATGTCAAAATCTCTCCTCGAGAACTCTCACCTTGAGAACTAAAAGATGCACCGCGTGTTCTTGCCATTTTTGACAAAAAATTAATTGTTTCTTTTTAGAAATGAAATAAATTATTATTTTAAATATCATTAATAAACTATAAAAAAAATACAATTCAAAATAATTTAAGTAATAATAATTAATTTATTAACTACAAAAAGAATTAAATAAAATGAACAATTACACTAATTAATTAAAAAAAATTAAATACATTTCCATTTAATTATTAATTACAAATACAAATTTACTATAAATAAATTAAATACAAATACAAATTTACTAACATTAACTAGAATTAAATTAATAATATTTATTTCAACAAATA
This sequence comes from Vigna umbellata, assembly GCF_018835915.1. The sequence continues at coordinate 69,610 of NW_025903488.1, forward strand.
AAAATAATTTAAATATATAAAAAAATTACGTAACTAATTAAAACTTAATCCATTCATTCAAAAACTATAAATAGAAAAATTTATAAAATATTAAATTAATAATCTAAAACGTTAAAAAATTCTAAAAATATATGAAATAACTCTATATATTATAATTATATTAGTGTTTAAAATAATTAATAAAAATATATCAAATATATATATATATATATATATATATATTCAAATTATAAATTCTAAAAAAATTAAAATACTAAAGGAAAAATAAATACAAAACCCCAAAGGCCAAAACAGATGTGGATATCCGTTTGGCCTTCAACAGATATTCCACATCTGTTGAAGGAAGTCGAATATCTGTTAAAGGCCAAACGAATATCTCACATCCGTTTTGGCCTTCACGGACTCTGTTTAGGCAACAAACAATCCAACCACCAACAACAACAATGCATAAGCAACGACAAAACAACACATATTCAAAACACACAAACAATAATACACCCTAAATTAAACTACTTAACATACAAACCAAGCTACAAAAGAATGTGAAGAAAACCAACTTGGAGACGAAAACAAGCTGCAAATTAAAATAAGAAGAAGTAAAATAAAAAGAAGTAGGTTTCTAATAAATTAAAATATCCTAAATGGTAAAAGTAAAAAAGTTTTAATCTAAGACTAGAATTGGAATTAAAAGAATTTAGGGAGGTGGAGGAAGTAGGACGTGGTGGAGGGAACAACACTCTTTATTTCTTCATGCCACGGTTCCTTATTTTATCTTTAGGCTTTCACTGCCTGCACCTCACACGTTTTCTATTTGTATTCCCACCTCCTTATTTATTTTATTTGGGCTTTATCTTTCTGCACCCCACTTTTCTCTTATACTCCACTTTATTTTAATTGTATTTTGGGTTTTCTCTTTTACTTTTGTAACATTTGTTTTAATTTTCATAACCTTACCCCTCTTATTGTTAGGCACCCGTGTTTTGCATATCTACACACACACACAGATATATATATATATATATATATATATATATATAAAATTTTAAATAAATTAATAATAATAATAATAATAAATAAAAATAATAAAAAACGTACAAAATAAAATCTGGAAAAAAATATTTTTCTCATGCTTTTTCCGGGCATCTGTATGGTTGTCGCATTGTATTATATGAAATCTTTCAAGAAAGAAAGAAGTGAATTTACATGCCTCTGCATTGTCTTATGTCCGACCGATACTTGTTTTTGAAATTTTTTTTTTTCACATTTCTTTTTGAGTGTAGATATGAAAAAATAATGGTATAATTACTTGTATGATAATTAGTGTCCTGTATGATATCAGAGTTTCTAATATAAAATACCAAAATATATAATTTTCAAAATTAAAAATATCAACAATCAAATAGTTTCCAAGAATTACGTAATTTTCTATTTTTCATTAAGAATAAAAAAAAGTAAGCTAATTTTTCGCGGGTCTAAAATTAAAATAAAAATATTTTGTAGAATGTTTTTTTCTAACATTTTCTGGAAAATAAACATTTTGAAAAATCACATATTTCGATATTTAATTAAAAACTGTTGTAAGGGTTAAATATGTTTTTAGTCCCTAAACTATTGGCCGTTTCTGGTTTTCGTCTCTCTTTCAAAGTAAAGTACAATTTGGTCTTCATTCTTTTCGAAAACGTTCGTTTTAGTCCTCGAAAACTAACACCGTTTAAAAATTTGGTCATCATTTAGCAACAAAATGAGGACTAAAACCAAAGTTCCGAGGACTAAAATGAACGTTTCGAAAAGAATGAGGACCAAATTGTACCTTACTTTGAAAGAAAGAGGGACGAAAACCAGAAACGGCCAATAGTTTAAAGACTAAAAACATATTTAACCCTGTTGTAAAAGATAATTTTTTTTACATGTAATCAATTTTCGTACTTAAAAGCACAATTTTTATTTGTATGGTTTTTCTATAATTTTTCAAAATTAACTATTGTACCGACTTCCAAATTTTTGTTGTCTTTTTGGTCGTCTTGTCACAAGTTTAATTGTAAAAGAAAATATAAAGACAATTGAAATATTTTTAAATTTGATTTTTTATTAATTTTAATATTTTCAAAAAATAATTTTTTATTTCGTTAACTATGTTTCATTTATGTTTGCAAAATTATTTAATGCTTGAAAAGATAAAAAATCAATGTCTAAAATTAAATTATTATTAATTTAATTAATAGTATATAAAAATGATCTAATTAAAATTTAGAAGACAAAAAGTAAAAAACATTTAAAAATATTTTTAAGTTTTATTACTTTTTTTATAATTTTTTAAAAATAGTTTAGTCACATTAACCCAAATAGAGTTTCAATTTTACCTCGTAGAGTTGTGTCAACTAAGTTGAATAATTTCATATAAAGTCAAATCATGTTATATTAAATCCAGTCTAGGTGGAACTGTTTGAACTTGTTCAGAGTTTATTTTAGCTATGACTCAAATCTATTTGTTTTTCCAAAAATCTTATTTCCAAAAATTTATTTCTAAAGATTTTTAGAACAAATAATCCAGAAATCACCGTTATAAAGGGTAAAAGGACCACTTTCAACAACTATGCTTGTTAATGTTACAGTGGAAACCTCTTACACCAACTAAACCTAACATTTCAAGTAACAACTTGGAAATGAAACACTAAAAAAACCCAAACCTTAGCTTCACCGAAAATTACCAAATTGGCTATAGTTGTTGCTGTTAAAAATCTTATCAACCACAAAAAAACAGTTTTAAAGTTTTTTATTTTCCTCTTCTAGGGTGTTCTAGTTAAATGCAATGGCAAAAAATAGACAAAGTTGAGTTTTGTCACCAGCCAAACCACAAAAACAAAATTTTTAATTAATGCTTAGGGGACCATTTCATACAGTGAATATTCATTTCATAAATTGCCCAACGCTGCTATTTCAAACAAATAAATAGTTTGCCCGAATTCACATGAAGAATAGTGTGCAGTTAATGTTGACATTTTTTAAACAGATATCATCGATTAAAACGAAATATAAAATACAATTTAATAGTATCACAGTTACATCACATTTCGTTTCAAGAAAATTATTTTATTTATTTTTAACTTTTTAATGAGAAAAAAAAATCCCTTTTAGTTATATTTTCTGTTTTATCCTTTTTTTTTATAAAAATTGTTTCCTTAAAAAAAGTAAGACAAAATATTGGCAATTGCATTGCATGAAGAAGACAACCTCATAACGAAAATTATTAGCATTGTTGTATAGCCATGGAAAAACAATGGATTTGGAGAACATCACGTGTTGCTATGGTGATTGGGTTTGAAATTCACCACTTGAAAGGAAAAGACTTATTCTTTATTCTGATTTAAAATTCAAACTACTATAGAACAGCTACAAAAAGTAGGAGAAAAACCTTCCTTACATAGTGCCAATTGGTAAGTAAAGCTAATTATTGCTTCAAGAGCATGGATTCAACCCCAACTACTACTCCCCAAACTCATTCTTTAAATGCACAAGCAATGCTACCAGGAATATGGTGTGACCTACAAAACTAGTATTTTGAATTTAATTAGTATTCAAACTAAAACTACATCTAATACCTTATATTTTCTACATTTTTAACATTAAAAAGATGATTATTAAGAAATAGATTTTAAACTTAATTTTAAAAAATAGAATTTGTAAAATAAGATGTATATTTATTTTTATATTTTAAACTGATTTGATGTAGAACTTCGAACATGAAATATGATTTTCATTAATTAATCATTATTTTAATATTGTGTTCGAGAGCAAGCGCTAGAACCATTAGGTCAAGAAAAAAAACCAAGGTACTGATGGAATATTACATTTTGGAAAATTAATGTAACAATCTACCACATACGTACACCAAACTTCAAAGCTAACAGTAACTCTTCTTTCCCAAACGGATATAATAACGTTGGCCTTTGTTTCTTGTTTTTTTGTTTTTCACTTTGTTTATGTCTGTTCCATCCATCAAACAATGTGCTAGCCGTTGTTGGTAGCTTACAGACAAAAAAGTCGTTTACCTTTTGTTCTTGGGATGATTATGCATGGATGTAAACGAGGGAGAAACACATTTGAATGTTTAAACTATATAAACCACAATATATTGAAAAACTTGCCATATTCTACTGCACCACCTAAAAAATACAGACTATAATATTTCAATACTAAACATTCCTTAACGTGTGATAGAAGAGTTACTGTTCAATACGATAAAAAAAAGTTCTAATAATCTGATAATCTGAATACGTAAAACCATTACTCGTTGTACTTTCAACTTTTACCTAAAGAAGAGAGTAAGCTTAATAACTCAAATAGGTAATATGTGTATTTATATCACTCTAACCATCATGAAAATTTTGAACATTAACAGATAATTCATTATCACAAATTTGACTCGTAAGAAAATATTATAGTATATCTACTTTAATCTTACAAAACTAATTCATACAATATAGATTTACTTTTATAATTATAAATTAACCTTATTCATCTTATTTTTTTTGTTAATATGAATCTTCAATTATTGAAAAATGGTGATTTTTTGATGAATATTTACTTCTCTTTTGGCAATAAATTGAATGAATATATAATAAGAAATCATAAGCATTTGTTGAGAAAAATAGAAAGTTTATATGTAATAGTTACATTGCTTAGTGCAGTTAAAAATGTATTCCATTTCAATTTAAATTTAAACAAAGAACTATCAATTCACAATTCTATTTATATTCAAATATATATACCTAATTCATCTGTTTCATTCATTACACAGGAAACTTCTACCCTTCCTTTCAATTAATGATATGCCCTTTTATGGAAATATTGTACTGAATTTTACTAATACTAGGGCAGAGACAATAACTTAGTGTCTCTCTATTTTTGAAATNATATATATATATATATATATATATATATAAAATTTTAAATAAATTAATAATAATAATAATAATAAATAAAAATAATAAAAAACGTACAAAATAAAATCTGGAAAAAAATATTTTTCTCATGCTTTTTCCGGGCATCTGTATGGTTGTCGCATTGTATTATATGAAATCTTTCAAGAAAGAAAGAAGTGAATTTACATGCCTCTGCATTGTCTTATGTCCGACCGATACTTGTTTTTGAAATTTTTTTTTTTCACATTTCTTTTTGAGTGTAGATATGAAAAAATAATGGTATAATTACTTGTATGATAATTAGTGTCCTGTATGATATCAGAGTTTCTAATATAAAATACCAAAATATATAATTTTCAAAATTAAAAATATCAACAATCAAATAGTTTCCAAGAATTACGTAATTTTCTATTTTTCATTAAGAATAAAAAAAAGTAAGCTAATTTTTCGCGGGTCTAAAATTAAAATAAAAATATTTTGTAGAATGTTTTTTTCTAACATTTTCTGGAAAATAAACATTTTGAAAAATCACATATTTCGATATTTAATTAAAAACTGTTGTAAGGGTTAAATATGTTTTTAGTCCCTAAACTATTGGCCGTTTCTGGTTTTCGTCTCTCTTTCAAAGTAAAGTACAATTTGGTCTTCATTCTTTTCGAAAACGTTCGTTTTAGTCCTCGAAAACTAACACCGTTTAAAAATTTGGTCATCATTTAGCAACAAAATGAGGACTAAAACCAAAGTTCCGAGGACTAAAATGAACGTTTCGAAAAGAATGAGGACCAAATTGTACCTTACTTTGAAAGAAAGAGGGACGAAAACCAGAAACGGCCAATAGTTTAAAGACTAAAAACATATTTAACCCTGTTGTAAAAGATAATTTTTTTTACATGTAATCAATTTTCGTACTTAAAAGCACAATTTTTATTTGTATGGTTTTTCTATAATTTTTCAAAATTAACTATTGTACCGACTTCCAAATTTTTGTTGTCTTTTTGGTCGTCTTGTCACAAGTTTAATTGTAAAAGAAAATATAAAGACAATTGAAATATTTTTAAATTTGATTTTTTATTAATTTTAATATTTTCAAAAAATAATTTTTTATTTCGTTAACTATGTTTCATTTATGTTTGCAAAATTATTTAATGCTTGAAAAGATAAAAAATCAATGTCTAAAATTAAATTATTATTAATTTAATTAATAGTATATAAAAATGATCTAATTAAAATTTAGAAGACAAAAAGTAAAAAACATTTAAAAATATTTTTAAGTTTTATTACTTTTTTTATAATTTTTTAAAAATAGTTTAGTCACATTAACCCAAATAGAGTTTCAATTTTACCTCGTAGAGTTGTGTCAACTAAGTTGAATAATTTCATATAAAGTCAAATCATGTTATATTAAATCCAGTCTAGGTGGAACTGTTTGAACTTGTTCAGAGTTTATTTTAGCTATGACTCAAATCTATTTGTTTTTCCAAAAATCTTATTTCCAAAAATTTATTTCTAAAGATTTTTAGAACAAATAATCCAGAAATCACCGTTATAAAGGGTAAAAGGACCACTTTCAACAACTATGCTTGTTAATGTTACAGTGGAAACCTCTTACACCAACTAAACCTAACATTTCAAGTAACAACTTGGAAATGAAACACTAAAAAAACCCAAACCTTAGCTTCACCGAAAATTACCAAATTGGCTATAGTTGTTGCTGTTAAAAATCTTATCAACCACAAAAAAACAGTTTTAAAGTTTTTTATTTTCCTCTTCTAGGGTGTTCTAGTTAAATGCAATGGCAAAAAATAGACAAAGTTGAGTTTTGTCACCAGCCAAACCACAAAAACAAAATTTTTAATTAATGCTTAGGGGACCATTTCATACAGTGAATATTCATTTCATAAATTGCCCAACGCTGCTATTTCAAACAAATAAATAGTTTGCCCGAATTCACATGAAGAATAGTGTGCAGTTAATGTTGACATTTTTTAAACAGATATCATCGATTAAAACGAAATATAAAATACAATTTAATAGTATCACAGTTACATCACATTTCGTTTCAAGAAAATTATTTTATTTATTTTTAACTTTTTAATGAGAAAAAAAAATCCCTTTTAGTTATATTTTCTGTTTTATCCTTTTTTTTTATAAAAATTGTTTCCTTAAAAAAAGTACATATTCAAGACAATATATTGGCAATTGCATTGCATGAAGAAGACAACCTCATAACGAAAATTATTAGCATTGTTGTATAGCCATGGAAAAACAATGGATTTGGAGAACATCACGTGTTGCTATGGTGATTGGGTTTGAAATTCACCACTTGAAAGGAAAAGACTTATTCTTTATTCTGATTTAAAATTCAAACTACTATAGAACAGCTACAAAAAGTAGGAGAAAAACCTTCCTTACATAGTGCCAATTGGTAAGTAAAGCTAATTATTGCTTCAAGAGCATGGATTCAACCCCAACTACTACTCCCCAAACTCATTCTTTAAATGCACAAGCAATGCTACCAGGAATATGGTGTGACCTACAAAACTAGTATTTTGAATTTAATTAGTATTCAAACTAAAACTACATCTAATACCTTATATTTTCTACATTTTTAACATTAAAAAGATGATTATTAAGAAATAGATTTTAAACTTAATTTTAAAAAATAGAATTTGTAAAATAAGATGTATATTTATTTTTATATTTTAAACTGATTTGATGTAGAACTTCGAACATGAAATATGATTTTCATTAATTAATCATTATTTTAATATTGTGTTCGAGAGCAAGCGCTAGAACCATTAGGTCAAGAAAAAAAACCAAGGTACTGATGGAATATTACATTTTGGAAAATTAATGTAACAATCTACCACATACGTACACCAAACTTCAAAGCTAACAGTAACTCTTCTTTCCCAAACGGATATAATAACGTTGGCCTTTGTTTCTTGTTTTTTTGTTTTTCACTTTGTTTATGTCTGTTCCATCCATCAAACAATGTGCTAGCCGTTGTTGGTAGCTTACAGACAAAAAAGTCGTTTACCTTTTGTTCTTGGGATGATTATGCATGGATGTAAACGAGGGAGAAACACATTTGAATGTTTAAACTATATAAACCACAATATATTGAAAAACTTGCCATATTCTACTGCACCACCTAAAAAATACAGACTATAATATTTCAATACTAAACATTCCTTAACGTGTGATAGAAGAGTTACTGTTCAATACGATAAAAAAAAGTTCTAATAATCTGATAATCTGAATACGTAAAACCATTACTCGTTGTACTTTCAACTTTTACCTAAAGAAGAGAGTAAGCTTAATAACTCAAATAGGTAATATGTGTATTTATATCACTCTAACCATCATGAAAATTTTGAACATTAACAGATAATTCATTATCACAAATTTGACTCGTAAGAAAATATTATAGTATATCTACTTTAATCTTACAAAACTAATTCATACAATATAGATTTACTTTTATAATTATAAATTAACCTTATTCATCTTATTTTTTTTGTTAATATGAATCTTCAATTATTGAAAAATGGTGATTTTTTGATGAATATTTACTTCTCTTTTGGCAATAAATTGAATGAATATATAATAAGAAATCATAAGCATTTGTTGAGAAAAATAGAAAGTTTATATGTAATAGTTACATTGCTTAGTGCAGTTAAAAATGTATTCCATTTCAATTTAAATTTAAACAAAGAACTATCAATTCACAATTCTATTTATATTCAAATATATATACCTAATTCATCTGTTTCATTCATTACACAGGAAACTTCTACCCTTCCTTTCAATTAATGATATGCCCTTTTATGGAAATATTGTACTGAATTTTACTAATACTAGGGCAGAGACAATAACTTAGTGTCTCTCTATTTTTGAAATAAAAAAGAAGAAAAATAAAATAGTTGAAGATTATATAAATGTAAATCAAATATAAGGATAGGAGGAAAGAAAGAAAACAACTATAAAAGAATAATAAGACGATAACTATATAGTTTAAAAGAGAATAATAAAAATTTAAAAAGCGTGTCAAAGATACAATTATCCGGTTTCGACACATAAAAACTAGAGCATACAAAATCTTGTTAATCTAGATACTCTATATTTGTATGCAACAAATCAAGATATTCAATTTTGTTTATTGAAGTATTCTTGCGTACTTGCGTGTGTATTTAGATATTAATTTGCTTTATTTAAAATTGTAATTGAAGTGCATTGCAATTGTTTATAAGATGCAGATAAGATTCAAAAATACGAATTAAAAATATATAGCAAAAAAGTTTATAAATTATAAGAGATATTCACAATTAGTTTTTAATAATAAAAGTAAAAAATAGATTAAAAATTAGAAGTTATAAGTATCTGTTTAAAAGAATTTGATATGAAAACAGAGAAAATAAAAATGAAATATAGCCATTTTACAAAATCTAGCCATTTTTTAAGCAATCGACAAGCTACCTAAAACAATTGATGTGATACAAAAGATATTTTTATAGTTATTCCTGAAGATTTATGTTCGATAAATGATATGAATATGAAACAAGAACACGAGTAAGAAACTAATTAGATAATAAATTAAGTAATTTGAAAATAATATACACATATTTTATTTGTAATAGATAAGGAAAAGAATAGAAAACTATATCAACGTAAAGAATTTAAAGTATTGAAAGTTTGTAAGAATATTTTATATTTTCAATGTCATAAAAATAAATGTTGATAAAATATAAAGATGTTGAGGTAATTTATAAATCATATTTAATAAAAATTTTAAAAGTACAACATAGAGAGAGTAATTATTAAAATTCTAAAAGGTAAACAAAAAATTTCTATGGAGAAGCATATAGTATTATTCACTATTATTAAACAGAAATTAGAAAGTGTAATATATAGTGGGAGTAAAACAAAAGGTCAACAAGTTTAAAGGAAAATGTTATTTGGACAACAAAAGTTTGACACAATTTTGACAACGGCGACGTGGCAGCTGTGCATTGGCTCAGTGAATTGAAAACAAACCAGAGAAAATCCAAAATACCCCTCGCCCCGGTTCACTGAGCCAATGCACAGCTGCCACGTCGCCGTTGTCAAAATTGTGTCAAACTTTTGTTGTCCAAATAACATTTTCCAAGTTTAAATTATTTAGTATTATTTTGAACGTAAGCACAAATTTGAGTTATTCAGAGAGCGAAAGCCAGAGAGACGTTGGTATGTCATGTGATGTGGCACTTCACACTTCAAATTTGGAAAACACAGAGAGAGAAAGAGAGAAGAAACCATAACAACTGTTCAGTAACACAAACCTTTTCCCCAAAAGCTAACATTGTTCTTCGTTTCATCGTCTTTTCCACGGTGCTGTGTCCACAGCAACCTCAACGGTCCCTTCAGACACGATAATCTATAAAACCCACCTCCCAACTTCCTTTGTTTTTCAAACTTCTTCACTGTTACGGCAGAAACTGTTACTGTCGCTGTGTTGGGACATGCTGGAGGAGAGTGAGCCATCACTGGGGTGATTTTCATTCAAAAAGCAAGGCTTTTCTGCTGGGGGAAAGTTGTTCAAGATGGAGGCTTTATGCAACAGGGATGAAAATTTTCAGAAGAAAAAAGACGGGCTTCCTTCTTCTGCCACTGATTCGACTCGAGAACTCAAAGGATGTGCTTCTCCCCCTCTTGGTTGGCCTATTCGGAAGGCTACATTCTCCAAATGCCGCAAATCAGATGAGAAAGAAAATGAACCTGTTACTCACTTGGAAGACACGAAATTTACCAGCATCAGTTCAAAAATGCCAGGTAAGTCGGGACTATAATATTTTCTGTACTGAAAGACTGGAAAAAGTTGAAAAATTCACTCTCAATTTTTGAATTTTGATGATTCTGTGAAGGCTGGGAAAAGATTGAAAGATTATCATTTCAACTTTGGTGGGTTTTGTTGTTAGTATTTATTTGGCCTTTTTCTAACTATGGGAAATAATTTTGGATCAGGAATCGATGCAATGAAGGAAAAGTTTGCAAAATTACTGCTTGGGGAAGATATGTCAGGATCTGGGAAAGGAGTCTGCAGTGCTTTGGCTATCTCAAATGCCATTACAAATCTGTGTGGTATGCTTTGTCTGCAACGCAGGCTGGATTGACAAAATTTTCAATTTTTCCTTTAATGGTTTGAATTTAAATGTTGTTAAGATAATGTTTTTAATTCGAATTTAATGCAACTTGTAGCCACTGTATTTGGGCAATTATGGAGACTAGAACCTGTTCCATGTGAAAAGAAAGAAATGTGGCGGAGGGAGATGGAATGGCTTGTAAGTGTTAGTGATCACATTGTTGAGTTAATACCTTCTTGGCAGACATTTCCGGATGGAAGTAAGCTAGAGGTATAATTGGATTGAATTCTCATATACGACTTCAATTTTCTTTTCAATGAAGAGCTCTCTACTTTGTAAGTAATTAATACTAAAAACAAGTTTTTCGATTGTGATGTTTATATATTGTGCAGGTAATGACTTGCAGACCAAGGTCAGATCTTTTTATGAATCTTCCAGCTCTGCGCAAACTCGACAACATGCTTCTTGTGAGTGCTGAATCTTATTCTTTCATGGCGTGCTAGTAGAGTAGTTGCTGGTAGAGAAACTGCTCTGACATTCTCATGTAAACTTATCTTTATCACAGGAAATTTTAGATGGTTGCAAAGATATGGAATTTTGGTATGTTGACCAAGGAATTGTAGCCCAAGATGCAGAGGGTTCAGCTTCATTTTGCAAAAGAATTCAGAGACAAGAGGATAAGTGGTGGCTCCCTGTACCTCGTGTGCCCCCTGCTGGCCTCAGTGAGAACTCGAGAAAGCAGTTGAATCACACAAGAGAATGTGCAAGCCAAATTCTAAAAGCTGCCATGGCTATCAACAATGGTGCTTTAGCTGAAATGGAAGTTCCTGAGTCATACTTGGAAACTCTTCCCAAGGTATGAGTATCTTCCACATAAATAGAAGTTGATGTAGTATATGATGAAGACAAATGATGAAAAAGTAAGTTTTTTTAGCGTCAACCAAACAGAAATCATCTTGGATATTAAAATCAAAGTAGTTATCACACATCTATGATTAAATGAGAACCTAAATAACTTTTAGACAATCACTCTGTCACGATATTCTAAATGAAATTCCACTGCAAGTAAACGTTCATAGAACGTGTAATCAGCTTCGTTTGATCATGAGCTTAAAGAAGCAACATGCATCATTCATCTAAAATATAGTATACTATATGCATTGCTAATATCTTGTTCAAGTTCTCTGCTGACTTATATGACCTTGCGGTGAAACTTAAATTGGTTTTCACAAAGGGTTTTTCTAACATAGTTGATTCATCGTTAAACTTTCAGAATGGAAGAACTTGCTTGGGGGATTTTGTTTACCATTACATTACATCAGAGAAATTCTCTCCAGAGTGTCTGCTGGATTGCCTAGACCTCTCCTCGGAGCATGTGGCACTAGAGATTGCAAACCGTGTTGAAGCCTCAATATATGTGTGGCGTAGAAGAGCTCACTCTAAACCCCCACCTAATCCTAACCGTTCAACTACAAAGTCATCGTGGGAAATTGTGAAGGACTTCATGGCTGATGGAGACAAGAGAGAAGTACTAGCAGAAAGAGCCGAAAATGTTCTACTTTCATTGAAGCAGAAGTATCCTGGTCTAACTCAAACTACCTTGGATACCAGCAAGATCCAGTGCAACAAGGTTCCATGCTTCTATTTCCTTATTTTCATCTAGTTTTTGCAATCTTTGCTCTCAAACCCTTTCACATTAACACATCTTATTTCGTTTAAAACATTCAGGATGTTGGAAAATCCATACTTGAGAGCTATTCAAGAGTTTTGGAGAGCATGGCATTTAACATTGTAGCTCGCATAGACGATTTGCTATATGTGGATGACTTGACTAAACATTCAGATAGGTTTCCGTTGGTTCCAATGACAGTGTCTGTCTCAGGCACTCCTCACAAAGCAGTTGGAACACCAAGCTTTTCACCTGCTCCATCACTCATTAGTCCTGCAAGGGGAGAGAGATCTCCTTTCCTCAACAACAACATCAACAATAACAACAACAACAACATCAAACCTCAACGTCGTGGCTTTGGGGTGAGAAGAGTATTGTCGAATTATCTTGGTGCAGAATCAAAAGAAACAAAGAATTTTAGCAGTTCAACTGTTGTGGTGAATGGTTCTAACCCAAGCTGCAATAAAAGAGAACAGGCAGAACATCACAAGAAGCCACATGCCATGAATGGCAAGACAAAATGACTGGTGGGGCTTTACAGTAAAACAACCATATCCTTGTATCATTTATTGGTAGCATCTGTTGTTTGTTGTGTTGTTAGTTGAGAATAGAAGTGTGAAGTTGTTGGGATTATTATTTGCAGTCTTCAGCTGAAATCTGACAAGGGTAAGTTCAGGACCAATTGTATCGATTAGAAGATTGTATTTAGTGTAGATCATTTATCTAATGTATTTAGAGGACATGGTTTTTTTTCCATCTGAGATCATGCCTGAATTTTTCATCCCAATTTGTTTTTATCAGTCCAATTTTTATTAATTTGGTGTTCAATATTTCGTAAAATATTCATTTTTAGAAACTTAACAGTTTTCTTTCAAGCAAATTATTGTCTTTTATACTGATTTTTCGAAGGTATTCTATGATTTGAATAACGGACGTAATTTATACATGCTATATAATTTTTTTTTGACGCACTGTATCGCCATTTTTACCTCTTGCTGTTTTTGTTTTTTCTGCATATACTCATCTTATAAATATATGTCGAAATGGAGAAAACAATTTCAATTTGATGATGAACATACTATTTCTTTTAAAACAGAAGAATTTTAAACTTTAATAAAAATATAATTTATTCCAGAATTGTTCAAGCAACATTGTATTCGTTGAATTGTTCCGTGAAGAGTTTGTATTTCTGACACGTGGACGACCCGGATTCGACTTCTGGCAAAGTGTCCTTATCTAGGTTTAAAATGCTTTTACTGAAAGAACTTGAGTACACCCACATTACTTTAAAAAACATATAACCAGTTCAAACTTTTTTTTTAAAATTTAGACTTTAGTTTGTTGAAAAATTTATTTTAGATATCAAAGACCAATTTTTTTAAAACATATAAGTATTATTATTATTATTATTATTATTATTATTAATAGTAGTATGTATTAAATTTATTACAGTACACTAAAATATTTAAATTATTATAATTATTTAAATTTTAAGTATGTTAATTTATATACAGAGTAGAACTTAAACTTATAATTGTATTGAAATATAAATTTATGTCTTATTTAAAGGTTTGCTACAAAAATACTATTTTTAAAAATAAGTTATCATGAATGTTAAATTAAACCTTACACGTTAGACTCGATTTTTATGAAGTCTAATATATTTGAACAGATAATTGGGACAAAAAGAGAAAGGAATACTAAATTTGTAGGATATATGTTCCTCTCCTGTTTTTAAGTTATTCCCACAACATTAATTAGGACAGACCATAACACTCGTAGTTGATCTTCACCCTATACTAATATCAACACAATTATTCTCGTGAATCAAATTAAAATCCCCCAAACGAGTATTTATTTATCAACCTTATGGATATGTTAAAACTGAACATGAAAATAAGGTTTTGATGAGAGTATGTTTCAGGGTATTTATTAGAAAGATATTATATAAATATGATATAAACTCAATTTACACAAGATATAGGACCAATTTTAATTTAAAATTTTAAGATAATGGAATTATGAATTTCTTTTATATAGTATTTAACTCTATTATTTCTATTTATTGTGATACTTAGATTCATATTTGTATTATTTTCAACTATCTCTCTTCAAAAGTGAATTATTTTCTTACGAATACATTTTTTTTAAGTGTACAATAATTTTTTTTAATTCTGTTTTGGGATTGTGGTGTAATTATTGTTGTTACAACTGTCTAAACTATTTGTTAAGATGAACCATCAATTTTGATACTACTTATAGGTATATTTTTTAAAATTATTCAATAGAAAGAAATCATATAAATATTCAATCTATATAAAGAATTTATATCAGTTTTAATCCAAAACCTTAAAATAATGAGTTTATGAATTTCTATCTTTATATAATGTTTAATTTTGTTATTTTTATCTAGTGTAAAACTTAAACTTACACTTATATTATTTTCAATAAATTTATATATTAAAGAAAGTTTTTTATGGGCCAAAGCAAGACCCCGAGACTTGATACAGTGCACAAACTTATTTTCCACATATTGAGTTTGTGAAAATTTCTCACGAGCACAAATGACACATGCTAATAGTACTTATATGTTAGTGATATTATGCTCACTACAAATTATACCATTATCTTTAGAGAATTCAAGAAGTTTATAATGAATGAATTTGAAAGGTCTTATATGGATTTGTTGTATTGTTTTTGGGCATAAGAATGATTTAATTATAATATAGGATTTTTCCAACTCGAAAGAAATATGTAGGAGAAATTTTGAACAACTTTGAAATGAATGATTCCAATCCTTATAAACTCTAGTTGAATGTAGCACAAAGGTATACAAATATGATGACAAAAAGAAGGTTGATAACATATATTTTAAACTAATCGTTGACAACCTAATATATCTTACTCCAAAAGAGAATACTTTTAAGAATTTTTTGAAGCAGCCAATATGTGTAGATGGACGTTTTCTTGTGTTATTTGAAGCTTTTGGATTCGAATTTGTTACAATGGATCGGAAACCCTGATGGAAAAAAGTATTGAGGGACACAATTGAAGGTTTATCTAAAAGCTTTTTAGAGATCCTTGGTAAACATATTATTCATCAGACCATGGAATAACTTTTCGATCAGTATATACAATCGGTGTTCTAACTTGAAAAGTGCCATCATCCCAAACCAGAGAAGCAGAGAGTATATCTGCATTAATACTCCCTTCAATTATGACTGAGAATGACTTCTTCTGCCCAATTTCTGTGAAGGATAGAACATTTGGTTTGACCTGAATATCCAGCAAAGATGGTGATACCACTTTGGCTTTATAACGAGACCTTTCTGATCCCACATTTGTAACCGTTCTATGATAAACACGACCGAAAGATGAGACATTTACGTACAGAGCAAATGATGGAAGATTGAGGTCATACACAGCTTCTTCCTTTGCATGTTTACTACATCTACTATGATCTTTAGTGAGTATCCGAAGCATTTTATCTGTATAACCCTCCCCACACAAGAACTTCACATAATCTACTTCATTAATATCGTACACTAAACCAGGATTTGCTGCTTTAACAGGATTAACTTGCCCTGCCCCATACGCGAATTCAGCTTCAGGATTAAGAGTAGGACTCATTGGTGTAGCTGTTAATCGGGGGTGTAACAGATAGAGTCATACATACTCTGTCGTTTAATTTGAAGCATAACAAGATCAAATGGTAAAGAAATACTTCTTTTTTTTTCAAACAGATATACGTTTTTTGTAACAAAATTATATTGAAAAATATCCTAAAGATGCAGAACAAACTTTACCTGTGGTCATTAATGCAGACTTGATCATAGCAGGGGACCAATTGGGGTGAAATGATTTGACATATGCAGCCGCTGCAGCTGCATGAGGGCAAGCCATTGAAGTGCCAGAGTCTATGTTGTATTGCACTGCTCTTTTGTCACCTCTAGATGTTGAAATTGGATACACTGGAGACCATGCAGCTAGAATGTTAACTCCCGGTGCAGCAAGATCAGGCTACAATATCATGAAATAATATGTATCACCATTTTCAGGTTGAAGACGACAATTTCACATAGATTTTATATTTACCTTGAGAGTGTTTGGGGTAATTGGATTTGGACCTCTTGATGAAAACGAAACTATGAAAGGGGTTTGTGAATCATTGTCTTCGTCACTCCTGAATATTGTAGCAGTTGAATTTCTGAAAATTGGGAAGCATATACCGAATAAGCTGAACTCAATAATGTTTTTAAGAGAAAATGCTCAATAACTCTATATATAAATGAAAATAACTTACGTTAAAGATGGGAAAAGAACTTTATTCCTTTAAACAAGTTATTCCATTTTTTTTAATGAGATTGGAAAAGACCTCAAGTTATATAAGGATTGAAGCTAGTGATATCAGAAGAAGAAAAAAAAAACAATTATAAATAAGAACACATGAAACTATACCTCGATGAAATCATGTAAGAATGTACGAGGTTAAATTTCCTTAGACTAATGAAAGCTGCGGGTAGTGCATATGTTGTCGGCGCATCTTTTGCATCAGTAGCTCCAACAAGCATCCCAGCGGCCCCAGACAAAACCCCAACATCGCTAGGAGACCCAATTCTGTCACACAGAACGATCTTTCCCTTTACTAAATGTTTATCCACAGAGTTGTCGTAGCAAAACCTGACCAGTAAAATTCAAAATTCAAATCCATATTTTTTTTTCTAAAGAAAATAAATAGACGATGAAAAATCACGTATAGATTAATATTCTGATACCTGGATATGGAACTATTATATCCGTCCGCAGTGTTGGGTACATCTCCAGCGTATATCAGTGGAAACATTTTCTTTTTTAGATCAAAAGTGTTAATTGTAACCCCCTGTACACAAAACAGAGCCATTCATAAACATTGAACACTATAATTTCATATAGAAAAACAGTAACAAGAAGGATGGAGTATTGTTAAAATAAGGATACCTCAAGAACTACGCCGTTGTCCAATTGCACTTTGGTGAGGAACTTTCTGTCAATAGTGGTAGCAGCCACAGAGAGTATCCAGGGTGGGTAAGTGGTCATAGAGGAAAATCGAGGACCCAAATTATTGGCTGAATTTGACGTTAATATGCCTCTCTTCATTGCATGGAAACTTCCTATATCATACGCACTTTGGAAATAGGGAAAGATTACTGTGTTGTTGTACCCGGTCGAAATCGAGATTATATCAACTCCATCAGCAATTGCTTCATCAAATGCTGCAAGGGTTTCAGCCTCAGGACAACCTATTTTGAGCCAACATGCTTTGTATATGGCAATGCGTGCTGATGGAACTCCTCCACGGGCTGTCCCTGAGGCAAAACCTAGTAGACTCGCAGACTTAACCAAATTTCCAGCAATTGTGGATGCAGTGTGTGACCCGTGGCCTTGTGCATCTCTAGGAGATATGATATCGTCTTTGTCATAGACACCTTCAATATTGATATACTTTGCTCCAATTATTTTTCTGCATACAAGTGCCAACAAGAATGAATCCGTTTTTCTTTTTCAATTTGCTGATACAGTAAAAAATGCATTTATTTATAAGACTAGTGAAATCATTGGCAAGACTTACTTGTTACAGGTAAAGTTGTGGCATGATCCCTTCCATCTAGTTGGTGGAGGACCAAATCCTTCGTCACTGAAGCTCTTAGACTCTGGCCAAACTCCCGAGTCTATTACTCCGACAATTATATCACTCTCTAAATTTGTTCTTAGGATTTGCTGTGAAAAGCCTATGAAGTCCCATGATCTAGTTGTGTGCGGATGATTCTTCTTGTTTGGGAAAACAGAGACAACACTGTCCATTTCTGTTACAGTAAGTTAGTATTATAGCACATTGTTTTTGTTTTTTCGTCCTAAAACATAGAGGTAACATTCGCGATTAAAAGGGATATTATAGTACCTGCCATTCTTCCCGCTTCCTCTTGCGTTAACTTGATAACAAATCCATTAAAGCTCTTCTTGTAACTATGAAGTATAGCTTTTGGTTCAAAGTCTCTGGATAAATGTACCTTCAGATAGTTAATTTTTTCTTTTTGTTTTGAACGAGGAACAAAGAACTATGATCTTAATATTTAGCTACTAAAATTGGCTTCATGTTGCAGTTAGTTTATTCAGTGATAAAGACAAAATTTGAGAAGCATTTCCAAAACTTATGTGTATAGTCTAAAGTTACCAATCAAGATCCTTAGGTAATGCTGGAACTACCCCAAAGACGATTTTCACTGAAAATGAGTTTATCATGAAACCAGGATTAAACTATGAACATAAATTATAAAATGTTCAACCTGCCAAGAACTTTTTGTGCCATGGTCATATGAAGGGAAGGTAAGGATGTTGAGTCCATGCCTTTAGGGTGGTCACCCAAGTAGACAATGTAAGTCTGGATTCAGAAAATGAAAATGTGAAATTAGAGAGAGAAACTTTTGAGCGCCATAGTCGTTTTGGTAGCCATATATAGTAATTGAAAAGCTAAAAAGCACAAGTGAAAAAGTATATAACGAAAGAATGCGTGTATATATTTGCCTTCCTATCTTTGTTGGAATATGTCTGCTTAATTATCAGACTGAAGATGAGTGTTAAAAGAAGGCTAAGCCTTAGAGAAATCATGTTCTCACAGAAGATCAAGGTGAGAAGCTTAGAATTTTTTGAGGAGTTGATGAATGTGTTCATGGCGGTTCGAGCAAAGATTATTTATGGTGGAGGATAGTGAACTTTGCCTGCGGCTTTCAAAATCGTTGCACAGGAGCAATCAACAATGGCTATAAACTCTCGTAAGTGACTCATGAGTCTTCTTTATTTTATACAACTGTTAACCTTTTAAATTTTATACTTATTCTTCCTAATTAATCTACTATACTGTGCAATAGGAAGAATTACTAATTCTGCGTGATTCTAAGTTATATCTTTCTTTGTATAGAATAAGTATAAGTATTAAATGTGTTTCGACCGGATCTGGTAGGACCCTATTAAAACACTCACAAAGGATGAAGACTGGCGGATGGATGATATCGCATGCAACGGATCGGACGGACGCTTGGTGACGGACGTCTTCTCACAAGCTCTTGGCTGAGGGCTGGACGCGCTGGGAAGGGCCGAACGGGCTCTCGTCTTCAAGTCCTGATCGTGTATCTGTCAAAGGCACCCCGACGCTTAAGTCAGTAACATGACCAAGTGGTCTGTAATGCATATGTATATTGCATTGTAAGCAATCTGTCCAGAACTCATACCTGGAACCTTTANATGTTCTACTTTCATTGAAGCAGAAGTATCCTGGTCTAACTCAAACTACCTTGGATACCAGCAAGATCCAGTGCAACAAGGTTCCATGCTTCTATTTCCTTATTTTCATCTAGTTTTTGCAATCTTTGCTCTCAAACCCTTTCACATTAACACATCTTATTTCGTTTAAAACATTCAGGATGTTGGAAAATCCATACTTGAGAGCTATTCAAGAGTTTTGGAGAGCATGGCATTTAACATTGTAGCTCGCATAGACGATTTGCTATATGTGGATGACTTGACTAAACATTCAGATAGGTTTCCGTTGGTTCCAATGACAGTGTCTGTCTCAGGCACTCCTCACAAAGCAGTTGGAACACCAAGCTTTTCACCTGCTCCATCACTCATTAGTCCTGCAAGGGGAGAGAGATCTCCTTTCCTCAACAACAACATCAACAATAACAACAACAACAACATCAAACCTCAACGTCGTGGCTTTGGGGTGAGAAGAGTATTGTCGAATTATCTTGGTGCAGAATCAAAAGAAACAAAGAATTTTAGCAGTTCAACTGTTGTGGTGAATGGTTCTAACCCAAGCTGCAATAAAAGAGAACAGGCAGAACATCACAAGAAGCCACATGCCATGAATGGCAAGACAAAATGACTGGTGGGGCTTTACAGTAAAACAACCATATCCTTGTATCATTTATTGGTAGCATCTGTTGTTTGTTGTGTTGTTAGTTGAGAATAGAAGTGTGAAGTTGTTGGGATTATTATTTGCAGTCTTCAGCTGAAATCTGACAAGGGTAAGTTCAGGACCAATTGTATCGATTAGAAGATTGTATTTAGTGTAGATCATTTATCTAATGTATTTAGAGGACATGGTTTTTTTCCCATCTGAGATCATGCCTGAATTTTTCATCCCAATTTGTTTTTATCAGTCCAATTTTTATTAATTTGGTGTTCAATATTTCGTAAAATATTCATTTTTAGAAACTTAACAGTTTTCTTTCAAGCAAATTATTGTCTTTTATACTGATTTTTCGAAGGTATTCTATGATTTGAATAACGGACGTAATTTATACATGCTATATAATTTTTTTTTGACGCACTGTATCGCCATTTTTACCTCTTGCTGTTTTTGTTTTTTCTGCATATACTCATCTTATAAATATATGTCGAAATGGAGAAAACAATTTCAATTTGATGATGAACATACTATTTCTTTTAAAACAGAAGAATTTTAAACTTTAATAAAAATATAATTTATTCCAGAATTGTTCAAGCAACATTGTATTCGTTGAATTGTTCCGTGAAGAGTTTGTATTTCTGACACGTGGACGACCCGGATTCGACTTCTGGCAAAGTGTCCTTATCTAGGTTTAAAATGCTTTTACTGAAAGAACTTGAGTACACCCACATTACTTTAAAAAACATATAACCAGTTCAAACTTTTTTTTTAAAATTTAGACTTTAGTTTGTTGAAAAATTTATTTTAGATATCAAAGACCAATTTTTTTAAAACATATAAGTATTATTATTATTATTATTATTATTATTATTAATAGTAGTATGTATTAAATTTATTACAGTACACTAAAATATTTAAATTATTATAATTATTTAAATTTTAAGTATGTTAATTTATATACAGAGTAGAACTTAAACTTATAATTGTATTGAAATATAAATTTATGTCTTATTTAAAGGTTTGCTACAAAAATACTATTTTTAAAAATAAGTTATCATGAATGTTAAATTAAACCTTACACGTTAGACTCGATTTTTATGAAGTCTAATATATTTGAACAGATAATTGGGACAAAAAGAGAAAGGAATACTAAATTTGTAGGATATATGTTCCTCTCCTGTTTTTAAGTTATTCCCACAACATTAATTAGGACAGACCATAACACTCGTAGTTGATCTTCACCCTATACTAATATCAACACAATTATTCTCGTGAATCAAATTAAAATCCCCCAAACGAGTATTTATTTATCAACCTTATGGATATGTTAAAACTGAACATGAAAATAAGGTTTTGATGAGAGTATGTTTCAGGGTATTTATTAGAAAGATATTATATAAATATGATATAAACTCAATTTACACAAGATATAGGACCAATTTTAATTTAAAATTTTAAGATAATGGAATTATGAATTTCTTTTATATAGTATTTAACTCTATTATTTCTATTTATTGTGATACTTAGATTCATATTTGTATTATTTTCAACTATCTCTCTTCAAAAGTGAATTATTTTCTTACGAATACATTTTTTTTAAGTGTACAATAATTTTTTTTAATTCTGTTTTGGGATTGTGGTGTAATTATTGTTGTTACAACTGTCTAAACTATTTGTTAAGATGAACCATCAATTTTGATACTACTTATAGGTATATTTTTTAAAATTATTCAATAGAAAGAAATCATATAAATATTCAATCTATATAAAGAATTTATATCAGTTTTAATCCAAAACCTTAAAATAATGAGTTTATGAATTTCTATCTTTATATAATGTTTAATTTTGTTATTTTTATCTAGTGTAAAACTTAAACTTACACTTATATTATTTTCAATAAATTTATATATTAAAGAAAGTTTTTTATGGGCCAAAGCAAGACCCCGAGACTTGATACAGTGCACAAACTTATTTTCCACATATTGAGTTTGTGAAAATTTCTCACGAGCACAAATGACACATGCTAATAGTACTTATATGTTAGTGATATTATGCTCACTACAAATTATACCATTATCTTTAGAGAATTCAAGAAGTTTATAATGAATGAATTTGAAAGGTCTTATATGGATTTGTTGTATTGTTTTTGGGCATAAGAATGATTTAATTATAATATAGGATTTTTCCAACTCGAAAGAAATATGTAGGAGAAATTTTGAACAACTTTGAAATGAATGATTCCAATCCTTATAAACTCTAGTTGAATGTAGCACAAAGGTATACAAATATGATGACAAAAAGAAGGTTGATAACATATATTTTAAA
Source organism: Vigna umbellata (assembly GCF_018835915.1). The sequence continues at coordinate 92,596 of NW_025903488.1, forward strand.
CTAATCGTTGACAACCTAATATATCTTACTCCAAAAGAGAATACTTTTAAGAATTTTTTGAAGCAGCCAATATGTGTAGATGGACGTTTTCTTGTGTTATTTGAAGCTTTTGGATTCGAATTTGTTACAATGGATCGGAAACCCTGATGGAAAAAAGTATTGAGGGACACAATTGAAGGTTTATCTAAAAGCTTTTTAGAGATCCTTGGTAAACATATTATTCATCAGACCATGGAATAACTTTTCGATCAGTATATACAATCGGTGTTCTAACTTGAAAAGTGCCATCATCCCAAACCAGAGAAGCAGAGAGTATATCTGCATTAATACTCCCTTCAATTATGACTGAGAATGACTTCTTCTGCCCAATTTCTGTGAAGGATAGAACATTTGGTTTGACCTGAATATCCAGCAAAGATGGTGATACCACTTTGGCTTTATAACGAGACCTTTCTGATCCCACATTTGTAACCGTTCTATGATAAACACGACCGAAAGATGAGACATTTACGTACAGAGCAAATGATGGAAGATTGAGGTCATACACAGCTTCTTCCTTTGCATGTTTACTACATCTACTATGATCTTTAGTGAGTATCCGAAGCATTTTATCTGTATAACCCTCCCCACACAAGAACTTCACATAATCTACTTCATTAATATCGTACACTAAACCAGGATTTGCTGCTTTAACAGGATTAACTTGCCCTGCCCCATACGCGAATTCAGCTTCAGGATTAAGAGTAGGACTCATTGGTGTAGCTGTTAATCGGGGGTGTAACAGATAGAGTCATACATACTCTGTCGTTTAATTTGAAGCATAACAAGATCAAATGGTAAAGAAATACTTCTTTTTTTTTCAAACAGATATACGTTTTTTGTAACAAAATTATATTGAAAAATATCCTAAAGATGCAGAACAAACTTTACCTGTGGTCATTAATGCAGACTTGATCATAGCAGGGGACCAATTGGGGTGAAATGATTTGACATATGCAGCCGCTGCAGCTGCATGAGGGCAAGCCATTGAAGTGCCAGAGTCTATGTTGTATTGCACTGCTCTTTTGTCACCTCTAGATGTTGAAATTGGATACACTGGAGACCATGCAGCTAGAATGTTAACTCCCGGTGCAGCAAGATCAGGCTACAATATCATGAAATAATATGTATCACCATTTTCAGGTTGAAGACGACAATTTCACATAGATTTTATATTTACCTTGAGAGTGTTTGGGGTAATTGGATTTGGACCTCTTGATGAAAACGAAACTATGAAAGGGGTTTGTGAATCATTGTCTTCGTCACTCCTGAATATTGTAGCAGTTGAATTTCTGAAAATTGGGAAGCATATACCGAATAAGCTGAACTCAATAATGTTTTTAAGAGAAAATGCTCAATAACTCTATATATAAATGAAAATAACTTACGTTAAAGATGGGAAAAGAACTTTATTCCTTTAAACAAGTTATTCCATTTTTTTTAATGAGATTGGAAAAGACCTCAAGTTATATAAGGATTGAAGCTAGTGATATCAGAAGAAGAAAAAAAAAACAATTATAAATAAGAACACATGAAACTATACCTCGATGAAATCATGTAAGAATGTACGAGGTTAAATTTCCTTAGACTAATGAAAGCTGCGGGTAGTGCATATGTTGTCGGCGCATCTTTTGCATCAGTAGCTCCAACAAGCATCCCAGCGGCCCCAGACAAAACCCCAACATCGCTAGGAGACCCAATTCTGTCACACAGAACGATCTTTCCCTTTACTAAATGTTTATCCACAGAGTTGTCGTAGCAAAACCTGACCAGTAAAATTCAAAATTCAAATCCATATTTTTTTTTCTAAAGAAAATAAATAGACGATGAAAAATCACGTATAGATTAATATTCTGATACCTGGATATGGAACTATTATATCCGTCCGCAGTGTTGGGTACATCTCCAGCGTATATCAGTGGAAACATTTTCTTTTTTAGATCAAAAGTGTTAATTGTAACCCCCTGTACACAAAACAGAGCCATTCATAAACATTGAACACTATAATTTCATATAGAAAAACAGTAACAAGAAGGATGGAGTATTGTTAAAATAAGGATACCTCAAGAACTACGCCGTTGTCCAATTGCACTTTGGTGAGGAACTTTCTGTCAATAGTGGTAGCAGCCACAGAGAGTATCCAGGGTGGGTAAGTGGTCATAGAGGAAAATCGAGGACCCAAATTATTGGCTGAATTTGACGTTAATATGCCTCTCTTCATTGCATGGAAACTTCCTATATCATACGCACTTTGGAAATAGGGAAAGATTACTGTGTTGTTGTACCCGGTCGAAATCGAGATTATATCAACTCCATCAGCAATTGCTTCATCAAATGCTGCAAGGGTTTCAGCCTCAGGACAACCTATTTTGAGCCAACATGCTTTGTATATGGCAATGCGTGCTGATGGAACTCCTCCACGGGCTGTCCCTGAGGCAAAACCTAGTAGACTCGCAGACTTAACCAAATTTCCAGCAATTGTGGATGCAGTGTGTGACCCGTGGCCTTGTGCATCTCTAGGAGATATGATATCGTCTTTGTCATAGACACCTTCAATATTGATATACTTTGCTCCAATTATTTTTCTGCATACAAGTGCCAACAAGAATGAATCCGTTTTTCTTTTTCAATTTGCTGATACAGTAAAAAATGCATTTATTTATAAGACTAGTGAAATCATTGGCAAGACTTACTTGTTACAGGTAAAGTTGTGGCATGATCCCTTCCATCTAGTTGGTGGAGGACCAAATCCTTCGTCACTGAAGCTCTTAGACTCTGGCCAAACTCCCGAGTCTATTACTCCGACAATTATATCACTCTCTAAATTTGTTCTTAGGATTTGCTGTGAAAAGCCTATGAAGTCCCATGATCTAGTTGTGTGCGGATGATTCTTCTTGTTTGGGAAAACAGAGACAACACTGTCCATTTCTGTTACAGTAAGTTAGTATTATAGCACATTGTTTTTGTTTTTTCGTCCTAAAACATAGAGGTAACATTCGCGATTAAAAGGGATATTATAGTACCTGCCATTCTTCCCGCTTCCTCTTGCGTTAACTTGATAACAAATCCATTAAAGCTCTTCTTGTAACTATGAAGTATAGCTTTTGGTTCAAAGTCTCTGGATAAATGTACCTTCAGATAGTTAATTTTTTCTTTTTGTTTTGAACGAGGAACAAAGAACTATGATCTTAATATTTAGCTACTAAAATTGGCTTCATGTTGCAGTTAGTTTATTCAGTGATAAAGACAAAATTTGAGAAGCATTTCCAAAACTTATGTGTATAGTCTAAAGTTACCAATCAAGATCCTTAGGTAATGCTGGAACTACCCCAAAGACGACTTTCACTGAAAATGAGTTTATCATGAAACCAGGATTAAACTATGAACATAAATTATAAAATGTTCAACCTGCCAAGAACTTTTTGTGCCATGGTCATATGAAGGGAAGGTAAGGATGTTGAGTCCATGCCTTTAGGGTGGTCACCCAAGTAGACAATGTAAGTCTGGATTCAGAAAATGAAAATGTGAAATTAGAGAGAGAAACTTTTGAGCGCCATAGTCGTTTTGGTAGCCATATATAGTAATTGAAAAGCTAAAAAGCACAAGTGAAAAAGTATATAACGAAAGAATGCGTGTATATATTTGCCTTCCTATCTTTGTTGGAATATGTCTGCTTAATTATCAGACTGAAGATGAGTGTTAAAAGAAGGCTAAGCCTTAGAGAAATCATGTTCTCACAGAAGATCAAGGTGAGAAGCTTAGAATTTTTTGAGGAGTTGATGAATGTGTTCATGGCGGTTCGAGCAAAGATTATTTATGGTGGAGGATAGTGAACTTTGCCTGCGGCTTTCAAAATCGTTGCACAGGAGCAATCAACAATGGCTATAAACTCTCGTAAGTGACTCATGAGTCTTCTTTATTGTATACAACTGTTAACCTTTTAAATTTTATACTTATTCTTCCTAATTAATCTACTATACTGTGCAATAGGAAGAATTACTAATTCTGCGTGATTCTAAGTTATATCTTTCTTTGTATAGAATAAGTATAAGTATTAAATGTGTTTCGACCGGATCTGGTAGGACCCTATTAAAACACTCACAAAGGATGAAGACTGGCGGATGGATGATATCGCATGCAACGGATCGGACGGACGCTTGGTGACGGACGTCTTCTCACAAGCTCTTGGCTGAGGGCTGGACGCGCTGGGAAGGGCCGAACGGGCTCTCGTCTTCAAGTCCTGATCGTGTATCTGTCAAAGGCACCCCGACGCTTAAGTCAGTAACATGACCAAGTGGTCTGTAATGCATATGTATATTGCATTGTAAGCAATCTGTCCAGAACTCATACCTGGAACCTTTATTTATACTGATTGTAATGAGCTTTTACCTTTCGTGGGCCTGATAACGGCCCAATCATACCTTAATCTTCGTTAAGGGCTTTAATGAGTCATTAGCGTTTAACTGTGTAGTCGACCAAGTGCGGGTCAGTTGGGAAGGATGGTCGGCCAGGGATGTCAACCTGGGTAGGCGACCATCTGATTCTACTGTCTGGTCACACCGGACGCTCGGTCCTGATTGCTCACCTGGGTGGACGTTCGGTTCATGAATGACCGACCTTGGAGGGTCACTCGGTTCATGGATGGGAGGACCGGACGGTACAAAATGCATTACAGGTTTATAACTTAGTTTTTAAAGAATTATTGGGTGATTTAGATTGTGTTATTAGTTTTTCATGTTTGTGTTGATTTTTGTCCAAATAATCATTCATGTTTTCCATCAAGTGCAAGAGTCACTCGCGCTGTATTGCTTGTAGGTCAAGGGTCTAGTTCATATACAGTATCAAAGAATGCAACCAATAAGAAAGAAAACCCCAGTTTTCGTGACATATATGTATAACAATGATTAAGTACCCAATGGTTTTATTTATTTTAGTAGAAACTGTCTGTTTTGATTACACAAAAGTGTCATTTTATTTATTTTAGATGTAAAGAAAGAATTAATAAAAAAACTGTTTTATTTTCTGCATTTTCATAAATTCTTCCACTATTCAAAATATTCATTAAATTTCAATTAGTACTTACTGTCAAACTATATTTTATAATAACAGTAATAGAAAAAATTAAATAATATGACAACTTTATAACACAATAATATTTCGTGAGTTCTTAGAATTTAAAATACAAACAAACATTCATAGCAAACATATGATAATAATTATGTTTGGAAATAGACAGAAGGGACCATTAATCAACTATATTTTATATAAAATAGACAAAATGTTTTAGATTTTTACTTTTTAAGAAATAATAAGAAAAAAAAATTGTCTTGTTAAACATTTTTACTTTTACTCATCAGTGGTAGTTTTATAAGTGTGTCGGAAAGTTGTTTATGCCAATTATATTTGTGTGTAAAATCACATTTTATATCAATTATAAAAATCCTACCTATTTATATTTTTTATTGCATTAAAATAACCTAATTTTAAAAAATATAATTTGAAAAAATAAATATTAGAAATGTTAAAATATTATAATACAGAAAAATATGATTAAATATTATTTTTATTTATTTTCATCTATTTTGTTCAAAGTGAAACTTATTTTTTTATCTTTAATGTGATTTCTATTTTGATAATTTTTGTTTAATTTTGTCATTTTAGGTAACACTATTTAAATGGTTAATCAAAGATGAATAATGTGTACCACGTGTCAATTTATAATTTTTTTTAATTATTAAAATTTTGATTAATATTTTAAAATATGTTTCTTAATTTTTAAAAAGTTGTCCAAGTGTCAACTCAACATTATGTCATTTGACAATGTTAGTGCTACATGTCAAGTCAATGTGACATGTCAAATGAGTATCAATGCAACGTGTCAAATGAGTATCAATGCAACGTGTCAGTATCTTGTATTCAATTTCGTCTTAATTTTTGTTAATTTTGTTCAATTTAGTTTCAAATTTTGTTAATTTTTTTCAATTTAGTCTTAATTTTGTCCCTCTCTAAATTGAGACCAAATTTAATTTTTATTAAGATTCACATTTTTATTAAATATTTATTATTGGAATAAAATTATTAGATTTGTGTTTTACTTTTTCTACATGTAATGAAGAATTTTTCTTTCAATTTTAAAAATAATATAAAATTTTCCTTCTAATTTTAAAAATAATGAAGAATTTTTCTTATAGTTTTAAAATTAATGAAGAACTTTCCTTCTAATTTTAAAAAATAAAGAGATTTTCTTCTAACTTTAAAAATAATGATGAATTTTTGTTCTATTTTTTTTTAAAATAAAGAATTTTCCTTCTAATTTTAAAAATAATGAACTTTTGTTTTAATTTTAAAAATAATGAAGAATTTTTCATTTATCCTAGAACGTAACAACATTGCTACTATGTTCATGGTGATAATAGTTTTAATTCGAAAGAAAAACTTTAATCTTAATTTGAAGAATCAGAAGGACATAATTTAGAAGTTCTAAAACTCTTAGGTGAAAGTGGTAACTCAAAGTAAAGACTAGTAGACAGATGTTAGGAGGTGTAATACACAAATAAAACTTTTTATTTTTGGAAAATAAGATATAAATTAGTTGCTTTGAAATTGAAGTGTGTTGTGTGACTAAGAAATACCTATAATTTTTTATATATGTTGGATGAATATGAATATTTCTAAATAGAAATATTCATATTGTATAGTGTAATGTATACATTTGTGTAGAAATTTCGGCATGAAGTCGTCTTGATTCTACTAAATTCTCGTACTCATATAGAGAAGGAGATTTAGGTGATGAGAGTCGAAGGACATCAACACCATATGTATACATTTTTAAAACTAGATTATTATAGGTTTATTTGTGTCTAATGTTAAATGATGAGTTGAATAATTAATATTTGATTACAACTTGATTGATATGAATTGAAATTTTCTATGATGACTTTTTATGACTTAATGAGAATGGATGGTATGAAAATTCTTGGGATGAAGGTATGCATGAGAATGAATAGAATTTAGGCTTGAATGCCAAGAACATATGTGATCATGTGATATAAATATATTAGAATTGTGACAATTTTATTAATATGGTTATTCTTAAGGAGAAATGTCATATTCAATAAGGTATGGATGCATTAAGTTTGAATCCAGAGAGTGAAGTCATCTTGATTTTACTAAATTCTTATACTCATGTAAAGAATGAGGTTTAAGTAGTGAGAGTCGAAGGGTTTCCTAGTCCACGGAATTGGTATTAAATAATATCGTGAGTTAAAGGACGAAAAATAATTAATCCTGTCATGGTGGTTTGTGATAAAAGAACAATGAACTTTGTATAAGGGAAATGTTGTTGTTGATGTTAAATTTAATCCAAAGAAAAATTCATGACAAGTGCATGATTGGTACAATGTGGTATATTAATGGATGAAACTCAATTATCCTAATTAGTTATAAAAATTATTTAAATCTATATAAAAATTTTATGATATAAATAAACTTACCCTTCATTTCTTTTGTGGTGTTTTGGTGTTTATATGTAATGATCCTATATCTGTTCAAATTATATACATGAGTAGAGAGGATCAATGATGTCTTTGTAAAAGATCTTATAGATGATAGTGAAGAGGAAATGGAAAACTTCAAATATGAGTATCGAGATTACCATATATGTATATCAAAGACTCTCTTATTAATGTAATATTTATATTTCTTTTTTAAAATAAGATATACACTTATCGGAGGATTGAACATACATCATATTTATATTAATCAAACAAGGATCAAATTAAAAACAAAAAATTAATACTTTTGGTTCGTTACAAATTTAATTATGTTTCATATTTTTTTGGTTTAATTTTTTTTTAGTCCCTCAACTATCAAGTGTTTTTGGGTTTAGTCTCTCTTTCAAAGTTTGCTTAATTTTCATCTCTCTCCTTAATGAAACTGTAATATTTAGTCCTCCAAAAGTAACGACATTAAATTTTGTCTGAAGTGGCTAACGGTGTGCCACATTTCATGCCAGATATTGAAAATATGTAAATCAAAGTTTTCTACTTTTGTTCAAATAAGCAAACTACGAGAGTTTCTCCTCGTCCCTTCCACCTATTTTCCTCGACGCCAACACAACACACTTCTGACTCTAGGTCACACATTCACAGCCACCATGGGCTGCCGATCGCGACACCTGAAACCGCCGCGAGCTTCGTTGGTGATGACACACCCCTTTACTTTGCTTTGCGCAGAGCACTCCTACATTGGTGTCTGCAACATCTTTTCCTTCGCTGGTCACGTGAACGCCACCGCACCTCCCCGATGCTTTTGTCGCCGGGGAGGCCACTAGAGTTCCCCTTCCTTTTCTTCCAAGTGTTAAGGTTTCTTCCTTCCTTTTTCAATCTCCACAACGCTCATCAGGAATGATAGAGGCGCGGCCCACTCCAACCAGGTTCACTGCAGGTGGCGTATGGAGTCGTCGGGGTGTCGCCAACCTTAGTGTCTCCTTCTGCAATCTGCATTGACCGCCGCAGCTTCAACTCCAAAATCACATCACCACCATGGCTCGATCTCCGTTGAGTTCTCTCCACCACCATCATGTTGCCGCCGTTGACACCCCTAATTGCCACCCGTGGCCATCACCGAGCTTGCAAATGGAGTAGGTGTTGGCGCCACGATTTCCCTTCTTCTCTTAAATCTATTTTTAGTGAAAAGGAATTTAGAATTAGATTAGGGAAATTTTATTTAATTTTTTTTGTGCAGGTCAAAGAGGCATTGATGTTGGGATGTGAGGGAAGACGAAGATGATTATGGTGAAATGGTTCCTTTCCTGTTTTTTCTATTTTTCAAGTAATGAACAGGATGATGGAGGGGAAAGATGAGAGTTATGATGGAGCAAGATTGTTTTACGCCATGAATGGTGAAGGAGAATGTCAGTTGGGAGAACGGTGGTTCTGGTCATGATAAAGGGGAGAGTGTCCCCCGGGATGAATCATGTGTGCCCCCTTTGTAGCATTTTTTTTATTTCAACCTTTTCCCCTTTCATCAACCATATACTTTCTCCATATCAAAAAAGCCAAGTCAAAAGGTCAACCTCTATTCTGAGTTTCCATTCAAAAGTAGGAAATTGTGCAAATTTTCAATATCTAACGTGGTATGAAACGTGGTATACCGTTAGCCACCTCAGACAAAATTTAACGTCGTTGTTTTTGGAGGACTAAATATTATAGTTTCATTAAGGAGATGGATGAAAATAAAACAAACTTTGAAAGAGGGACTAAACCCAAAAACGTTTGATAGTTGAGGGACTAAAAACATATTTACCCTTATTTTTTTAATATATTTTGGTAACTTGTATTTATAAAAGAACTATCATAATTAATATTTATTTAATCTAACAATTAAATATATTTTTAAAATAGAAATTATTTTTTTAATTTTATAATTAAAGATTTTAAGCTTATATATTTATATATAGGAGTGACAAAACAAACTGGGTCTGATGGACCAACCTGTCAATGAAATATTTTTTTTTTAATTCTTCATACTTTTAAAAAAATGACAAATATTTTTACATAATATACTGAAAGGATAATTTACTATGCTTTTATATATTGTTTGAATCCTCCTTTAGACGTGTTCATAGTATTAGACTATATTTTGAAGATGATTGTTTTCCAAAAACATGTACGAGGAAACAAAGTGTCACTTTTATAACAACCAAATAGGTTTGGAGTGAATGATATATGTATCCATTTTTTATTCTACATTTACGTAACACTAATATAAGTATGTTTTTATTTTAAAATATAAATAATTTAAAAAGAAATAAACAAAAATAAAAATATTAATTTTGTTTATTAAGTATTAAATAATTACAGGAAAGTTATACAACTCTCCTTATTAATGACAAAAAGTGCTCTGCATCAAAAGAATAATCACTAAAATGATTAATGAAAATGAAAAGTTATAACAAAAATTCTCTTATGGTAAAATTAAAAGTCATACAATAGTGAAATGAAAAGTCACAATTGGCTAAAAAAGGTGATGTCCCTCTACGTTTAACCAAAATTTTCATTCGCAATCACTTTCTTAATGGGAAAACTATTTGGAATTCCACCCACTATTCATCTTCCATTATTGTTTGGCTTCCTTCTAAGATGTGAACTCTAGTGGAAGAGACTTATCAACAATTAAGACATGACATCCATTATGTAATAATACCAATAAGCAAACACCATGATTGGCACCCACATATATTACATTCATTATTATTCCTTTCTAGCTACACTTGAAACCACCCCTTTATACTCTTTTGCTTTCACTTTCCCACAAGTTGAATGCTTTGGGACAATATATATGTCATTTTACCAATATTCGATTCTTTTACATTTCATAAAGAAAATTACCATCACCTTTTTTTTCCTTTTGTTTGGAAAAGGTGCAAGGATTATGTTCTTAAATTAATATTCTAATTGAGTAAATTAATTAAAAAGGAAATTTAATTTAATTTATACTTAAAATTTAATTAAATTGTGATATGCATGTGGGCTATGTGAATTAATTTTAAAATTTAACTTACAAGTATTCGGCCTTACAAGTATTCGGCCTTGCAGGTATTCGACCATTCGGCCTTACAAGTATTCGGCCATTCAGCCTTCCAGGTGCTCGGCCATTCGGCCTCACAGGTATTCGGCCATTCGGCCATCAGGTATTTAGTCATTCGGCTTCAAACCGCTCGGCCTTCCATGACCTCAAGGTATAGCTCGAGCAAACCTTGGTCTTTGTCTCTCTCTCTCCCGTTCGGTCACAAAGCATAAAGCACCCATAGCTTATTCAAGACATCTTAATACGGATTCCTCGTCGTTGACCGTCAAACATTCAACAAAAGACCGAACGATCTTATTTGCTTGGCCGATCGACCTTATAACAACCTATTTTGACATTAATGCATTGTTTGTTTGGCTACTCTTTTTCTCACCATGTAAAATTCGAGTTGTTATATTTCTGCAGGTGATAGGATCCTGCAAATCACAATGCTAAGAGGTAAAGCCCTCTCACTAGGAAGTTCTCAAGGAACTCCTAGTGCAAAGTCGAACGGTAAAGCCTGTTCCCTAGGAAGAACTCCTAGGTCAAAGTCACAACGCCGAGAGGTAAAGCCCTCTCACTAGGAAGTTTTCCAGGAACTCCTAGTGCAAAGCCGAACGGTGTCGTTCCCTAGGAAGAACTCCTAGGTCAAAGTCACAGAGCCGAGAGGTAAAGCCCTCTCACAAGGGTGTTCTCCAGGAACTCCTAGGTCAAAGTCGAACGGTAAAGCCCGTGCACAAGGAAGTCCCCCAGGTAGCTCTGATGTCAAAAACCGAGAGGTAAATCCCTCTCGTCAACCAGAAAGATGATGTTGAAGACCGAGAGGTAAATCCCTCTCGTCCACCAAAAGGCTCTGATGTCAAAGACCGAGAGGTAAATCCCTCTCGGTCGAGAGGTAAATCTCTCTCGATGATGTTGAAGACCGAGAGGTAAATCCCTCTCGATGATGTTGAAGACCGAGAGGTAAATCCCTCTCGATGATGTTGAAGACCGAGAGGTAAATCCCTCTCATCCACCAAAAGACTCTGATGTCAAAGACCAAGAGGTAAATCCCTCTCGCCCGAGAGGTAGACCCCTCTCGTCAGCCAGAAAGCTGATGACAAAGACCGAGAGGTAAATCCCTCTCATCAGCCAAAAAGCTGATGATAAAGACCGAGAGGTAAATCCCTCTCGGCCGAGAGGTAAAACCCTCTCGTCAACCAGGGCAAGATAAAGCATATGTATTGTACCTAGTAGAGACCGAACGGTCATCCACTCACCACCGTTCGGTCACCACTATGGCCAACCAGGGCAAGCGGTTCTATTAATGCTGGGCCACAATTGGGTCAGCGCTTATTTTATTATTGGGCCAAAAGTCCAGCAGACGGTTAAAATAACGAAAGATATCTGATTAGAGATATTGATAAAGCTGTTGATGAATAACTAACCGAATCTCCAGGTAAGTTTGTTATTATTTCGTCTATGAGACACTTATAAATTTAAGGTCGGGGCTAAAAGCCAAGGACGTTCCACTTACATTATACTTACGTAGAACTCTCATTATATTATATCCAAACAATGATAATAATTCACTTGTGAGCAGAAGCTCTTCCAACACATGCCTAACTTGAGCGTCAGAGCGCCTTTTGCAGATACCTCCTCCTTTGATCCAGACTGAAGGCAACCGAGCGGTCCAAGGTGATAACCGAGTGGCCAGGAATACAGCCGATCGGAGCTAGCTGATAGCCGATCAGAGCTAGTTATCATATTGAAGACAAGCGGTCGAGAAGGAGAGTAGAGCCACGTCAGAAAAGGTTAGTCTCTCGGTCCTAAAAATCCCTACCGAAACAATATTCATTGAATGTAAATACACCATATTTGGCTATGAAAAGCTGACAAGTTTGAGTGAAAAGATGATATGGGATGGAAGACACTCTTGGGTGAAGCCTCTAAATGCAAGATTGCATGACGATGGAGGAAGCTTTCCTTAGTAGTGGTATATGATGAAATTGAATGTGACAGAAATTTCTTTTCCGATGGATTTGTTTGTAAAAAAAATCTAAGTTATATGTAGTTTTTGATAAATTTATCGATGGATATTTTGTCAATAATAAATTTGTTGATAAGTAAAGTTTTAAAATTTATTAATAATTTAAATTTCTAAATAAATTTAGTTTGTAGGTAAAATTTGTTAGTAATTTCATAAATTTTTTGTAATCACTTAATGAGAATTGAATTATATATTATCAGTTTGAATTATTGAGATAAAATTGAAATGAGTGAAAAAATTATGTTTTAGTAATTTATGTATTATATTGATAATTTTAAATTGTTTAAAAATTGTATTGTCCAAATGATTTTTTGACTAAGCTTCTTATTTGTTTTTTCTGAAGGGCATACTTTGATATTCAACATCAATTAAGTTTGAACAAGTTTATATAAAAGATTAAGACATTATTTGCAATCCAAAACTTTAACTAAGGTAATATGTTTATAGGTTTTTATTTTATATATCACTTAACTTTCTCATTTTTATTCAATATGGGACTTAGATTTATACTCAAATTTTCAACAATCTTTCTCTCAAAAATGAGTTTCTTTTCATTAGTATACTATTAATCGGAAAACTAATGACAAGTGTATCAGTTGTACTGTTGTTTAATTTTCTCATTTTCGTCTAATACAAGAATTAGATTCACTTGAATTCCGGATAAAATTTTTGCAAAAATAATTGAATCTACTGCATGATTTTTAATATTTGTGCTGAAGTGGAGATGTTCGTTTAAATGAAAATAGAACAAAAATCAATGTTTGCTCTCGACCTTCTTTTTGCTTAAATAAATGGTTTTTAGTCGACTAAAAATAGTATTACAACTTAATTCTAATATTTTACCCAATTTCTCAAATAAAAATTTCTTTGATAAAATGGAAAAAGAAATCTTTTTCTTCTTCTTATCTCTTTAATGGATAATTTAAATATTTATTTTAAATAAAAAATAAATATTAATTCGTAGGTTTGATTGATTTGTGATTTATTTTATAGTGAATATATTATTTGTGTTACAATATAAATTTGTTTTGATCTTCTAAACTTAAAATTGATATTTTAGTGTTTTAATTAAACGATATGTTTGTTAAGTTTTCATAATTGAATATGCTAAAATTAATGTTTTTACCACACTAGTTCCTGGTTAACAAATGTGCCTCATTTAGGGTTGTCATTTTCCATCTAACAGTTACCAACACGATTAGTTACATAATGTGATTTGATTGCCATGAATTAGTAAAATATATTTAATGTTTGAAGAGTTTATATATAGTATTTTTTCAGAAGTAATATTTTTTTAAAATATCAAATGTTTTTTATATTTTATTTCACTTGGTTTTTAAAGTATTATTCTTGCCTCAGATTAAATTAACTAACCCACTAATATTATAAAATTAGTTATTGTATTTAATAATATTGAATTTATTATATTCACTCATGTAACTTACAATAAATAATTAAGTATCTCAATATTTTGAAAATATATTTAAAGTAAGTATAATTTTAATCTTTAATATTCATATAAGCTTGTGATATTATTTTTTACATGTTTGGTGTGATAATTTATCTTTCTCCTACACAGTATAAATTTCTTTTATCTTTTATCTGAATAAATATATGAAATAAGTACATCTTTTTTAATGCCTAATAATTCTTTACAGTATGATACTGGATCAAAATTATATAGACATACTATAATTTTTTTTCTACACACATAGTTATTAGTGAATTGATTGTTGCTCAAATATTTTTCATTTTTGTGTTGATTTTTGCTCAAATAATCATTTATGTTTACCATCAAATCCAAGAGTCACTCGTCTTGTATTGCTTGTAGGTCAAGGGTCTACTTCATATACACTATCAAGTACTGCAACCAATAAGAAGAAGAAAACAAGAAAACCAGCATATATACTTTCCGACATAACATGTTTGTGATCACATGTATATGTATAGCAATGATTAAGTATCCAATGATTTTATTTATTTTTGTAGAGACCATCTGTTGTTGATTACACAAGTGTCATTTTATTTATTTTAAATATAGTGAAAGAATTAATAGAAAAACTGTTTTTATTTTCTGCATTTTCATATGTCCTTTGACTATTCCAAATATTAGTTAAATTTCAGTTGGTAGTTACTGTCAAATTATATTTTATAATATATAACAGTAATAGAAAAATTAAATAATATGACAACTTCATGACACAATAATATTTGGTGAGTTCTTAAGATTTAAAATACAAACAAACGTTTTTAACTAACATATGATGATAATTAAGTTTGGAAAGGGATGGAAGAGACCATTAATCAACTATATTTAATATAAAATAGACACAATTTTTTAGATTTTTACTTTTTAAGAAATAATAAGAACAATTCAGTTTGAAAAAAAAAAATTGTCTTCGTTAAACATTTTTACTTTTACTCACATTTGGTAAAAAGAAAAATGCAATTTATAATGCTTATTTAAAAATAATTTTGTAAAAGAAAAACAGTGGTAGTTTTATAAGTGTGTGAGAAAGTTGTTTATGCGAATTATATTTACGGGGTAAAATCACATTTTATATCAATTAGAAAAACCTTATTTATTTATATTTTTTTATTGCATTAAAATAACATAATTTAAAAATATGTAATTTTACATAAAGCAATATTAAAAATTTTATAATATAAAAGAACGTTTATAATTTTATAAAATTAATGTTATAAAGTCATAGGATATGTTAATTCAACTTTTGTGAATTTATTTATGATTCATAATTTTTTAAGATGTTTTCCAACTATTATTTACAAAGCACATACAATAATTAATATTTATTTAATTATTGAAAATGATATATATATATTTTTAAAATAGAAAGTTATTTTTTTTTACTTTTATAATTCAAATTTTAAGTTTATATATTTATACATAGGGTGACAAAACGTGGTAGTTTAATGAGCTATTATTTTATTTTGAGTTTTGAATTATTTCTTTTAATTATAAGAATTTAAAATTAAAATAATTATCTCAATTTAAGATTTTAAAATTATTTTTAATATATATATATATATATATATATATATATATATATATATTTAACTTAATTTTGTAAAATTAATTTATAAACTAAGATTTTTATTTTCTCATGAATCATAATTTAATGTAGTTTCCACAAGTTGAATAAAGAAATAATGTATTATTTTTCTATTTTTATCCAAGTGACGTAACATTTTGCTAATCTATCTTACGTAATCTATGCAGACATCTTTTTCTGTTTTGGTTGGTAGGAAAAAAGTTCCAGCTAGCCTCACTACTACAAAGTAGTTATAATATATCTAAAAAAATTTGATTGAGATAAAAGATATAAAGGAAAACCTGATCAAGATAACCAAGTTAAAAACTGAAGCTATTAATCAAGAAAAGTTATAGAACATTAAGTTAATAGAATATTTGATAATTAATAGAACATTTGATACTGGGTAGTTTAAGGTAATTATTCTAATTTATGTATTTTCTTTTATTTTAATTAAGTAAATGTTAGAAAATGAAAAAAATATAAATAAATAGTTCAAATATAATAAAAAAGTGACATATTGTGAATATAATTTCAAATTCTGAAATTGTTATAAATAGAAAGAAATGATAAATTTAATATTAGTTATAGCAATTTAGATTACCGACTTTATTGATTAACTCATCAGCATTTTCTTCTTCACTTATCATTTTTCATTTTTCATTTTATCTTTTGTTTTTATCCATCATCCCACTTGTTGACAAATAAAAAAAAACACAAAAAATGTGATTCTTGAAAAAAAAAATGCATAAATTGTTAATTGAATTGGCCTTATCTCTAGTTGATGTAAAACTTCCAACCCATTCACGCTGAGTTATATACATCTCAAACGTGGGATTAAACATTTTTAATGGGTGGTCCAATAGCGGCCCGATAGCGGATGGAACAATATGTTCAGCAAACAACAAATATCGCTAGGATATGCTCTAACCATGCCTCTGATACCATCTTAAATAATGAGAATCACCATTCAAACCAAGTATTGAGATTATAATACAGAGGAAGAAAAATAGAGAAACAAAAATAGTTTGTGTATTATCCCAAATCTGCATAATGCAGATACAGATATTTATACATTAAGATTATAACAAAATTAGTTATAATTCTATCTAATCTATCAATTATATCAATAAAATAATACAAAACAGAAATAATAACAAACAAGATATTAAATCCTAACAAGATATAACAAGTATTAAGTTCTAACACTATTTTAATATGGTTCAAGATTTATATGTCACTTACTATTCAACTCTCTTATATTTTAATATAAATAATGTTTGTAATAAATTTACAAATTTTGTTTTCTAAGACTTCAAATATATTTAATGGAAGAAATTATGATTTTCTATCAAACAAGTAATATTTTACATAGTTATTATAAAATAAGTTATCTAAAATTAAAGAAAAATATTTATATAAAATGTTGTTTTAATTTTAAGAATTTTATATTTACGAGATTCATATTAAAATATTATTTGTATTAACAAGATATTTATTTAAGAATTTTTTATTTTATTAGATATTCAAAGACAGAAGGTTTTAAAAAAAATTAAAATTGTTTAAATTATAAATTTTTTTAATATGATTTTATAATTAAGTAAATTTAAATAAATAAAATGTATAATAGTTAACCTATAATGAAATACTGTTATTTTTTTATATTAAATTCAATTAATTAATTTTCTTTTTTCATTATTGTAACGATAGATGTAATATACAGCCAAAAAATGATCATTTCGATCTCACTTTCATGTTTTATATTCAATGATGTATCGTTAGTGGGACATGAAGTTTTGGACAATTATTTTAAAAGTATAATAGTAATAAAGTTTTGGACAATTATTTTATCAAATTAATGATAATATTTAATTTTATATAGTTAACATTGATTTCGAATATACTTTTTGAATAGAAACAAAAACATAAATAATACAGATAAGATTTCAAAGTTTGAACTTTTCTTTTTGTCCAAAAAGCAAAAGTAGAACATGGGGGTTTTCACACTTTCTTAGATTTGTAAAAAAAATAAATAAATTAATGTTTAAGAACATGTAAGATTATTTCGCTGTTTTTATCTTTTACGCCATGTTCTTTTGAGTGGATTTGAGGGATTTGTGAGGATTTGAAGATAAATTTTTTTTGTCGTTTATTTGAATGAATTTGGAGGTAAATGAGAGTGAATTTGGAAATAAATTTTTTTAATTTGTCACGTCAATACAATTCTATACTAATTCTCACAAATTTTATTTCCAAATTCAATCCCATTTACCTCCAAATTCACTCAAATAAATGACAAAAAAAATTATCTTCAAATCCTCTCAAATCCACTCCCTCAAATATCCACTCAAAAAAGAACAGGGTCTTAATGACTATCTAAAGTAATAATGGCTTGTCACGAACAATAGTTAGTTAAGTTCGACCTTTGTACTGACATCTTAATTAAGTAGAATAAAATCTAAAAGTATGTCTATCATTTACATGTTATTTAAAAAAAAAAACGTAATTAATAAAGATCAAATCAAACTCATTTACTATGTAACTAAGAAAAATGATAATTAGTAAAATACTTTGTTAACACAATTTAGTGTTTTGATACCTGTCAAAAATTAGGATTTTTCCGTAATTTTATTAAAATTTATCCACGGTATTGTGTAAATATCAGGATACAATAGTAATTTTTCGGTACTACCGAAAATCACACGGAAGCAAACTCTTAAGAATGGAAAACGAGGATAGGAAAAAAAAGAAGAACGAGTGAACGACTGACTTAAAAAGAAAAAGAAACACTTATTTATAAAGAATGAAACTTAACCTATACTGTCTTAGATTAATATAACTAGACAATTCACTCAAGGTATAACACGATCAAGTCAATACAACTTGGTTAAGATTTTTATTGTCAAGTATCATATACTAGTAGTATTAGCTTACTTATTTTTTTCTCTATAATTAGAAATTTAATATCACATGAAAATAGATTGATATTAAAGTTTAATTGATATAAATATTTTATTTTAATTTTCATCCTTAAAATATTAAAGTTTTATTTATTTTTTATTTTCACTAATACAATATACTCATTTATTAACACATATAAAGGTTATGATGATTTCAAATATACTCATTTCCGTCTATACTACAATATCAATAAATAATATATGCAAAAGAAGATTTTAATTTTTAGAATAAATATCTTATATCTTTTCTTAAAATAAAAAAATAGCTTTCTGTTTCCTTTGGTGCTATCTTTTTCCACCACATAACAATGTGTACATGTGATTAAAGTAAACATCCACCAAGGTTGGTAAAATAGTGGTGGGAATGCTTCTTGAGTGAAAATGATGAAGTGTGCGCAGTGTGGTATTGGATTTTTGTTAAAGTAGCCATGACCCAATGCTTCACTTTCTTCTACCATAAATACTCTTTGCTGGAACAGTCATCTACACAAATTTATGTTAGCCCCTTCAAATTCTGCTACGCATTTCATCTCATAGGAGTGACAAATATGGTCTCTTTAAGGCCACGCCTTCTTTTCATTCTTCTCTGCATTGCAATGATTGAACATGCACATTCCAACAATGATAGGAAGGCAAATATCCTCTTATATCTTATATTTCTCTCTCCTTGTTTTAGTATCTAACTAGCTTATTTAGACGATAATGGTGCATGAATTCAACTCCTTTAATATGATATATCATTTTTCTCCGCACAGACTTACATTGTCTACATGGGTGATCACCCTAAGGGCATGGACCTCACTTCCGTACCTTCTCTTCATACCACCATGGCTCAAAATGTCCTTGGCAGGTTCAACACACACACATATGTCTATTTTCTAATTCATGTTTGATGATCATATTCTCGTTCATGACAAGTCCTGCTCCAATAATAACCAACGTTAACGTGGAATTTATGTTGGCACCTTAGTTCGCAGGTTCTGAAAATTGCACAGTTTAATAATCTTTGCTACATAATAAAGTAACTTCACTGAAATAATGGAATATAGTTAGATTGATTTTGTTGGTCATATACGGAAAGATTAACTATGCAAACGTTCTTGCTTCCAGCGATTTCAAACCCGAAGCTGTAATGCACAGCTACAAGAACTTCAATGCGTTCGTCATGAAGTTAACAGAAGAGGAGGCTAAAAGAATGGCAGGTGCTATATAATCTCCTTTCTACCCCTGTTAAATTCATGATTAATATGTTCATGGAAGATAAAGCACAGTGTTGTTACTTTGGAATTGCAACAGAAATGGAGAACGTTGTCTCTGTTTTCCCAAACGGCAAGAATCGTCTTCACACGACAAGGTCGTGGAACTTCTTAAGCTTTCCCCAGAATGTTAATAGAGAAACCTCAGAGAGTGACATAATTGTGGGAGTAATAGACAGTGGTATTTGGCCCGAGTCTGAGAGCTTCAGTGACAAAGGGTTTGGTCCTCCACCGGCCAAGTGGAAAGGATCATGTCATAACTTTACCTGCAACAAGTAATCAGACTCACTTCCTCTTCTTTTTCTCATTTTCTACTATATTTTCTCTCTTTTCTTTATATCTCACTTATCATATTTATCTAACATCAGTTAATTTTTAATTCCTAATGCATATCACTTTCATTACAATCTCATATTCCGACATGAATGGCGTACAGTAGTTGGATATGTTTGCTTGGTAAAAGGTAGATTCTTTATTAAAGTCAGTGATTACTTTTATGCAGCAAAATAATTGGCGCAAAGTACTTCAATCTGGAGAAAGAGTTTGCAAAAGATGATATAATATCTCCAAGAGACGCAGAAGGTCATGGATCACATTGTGCATCCACAGTTGCTGGAAACTCGGTTAACTCAGTGAGTGTATTTGGCTTAGCCTCAGGGACTGCCCGTGGAGGAGTTCCGTCTGCCCGAATCGCTGTGTACAAAGTATGTTGGAAGACAGGAAGTTGTGGCGAGGCTGACACCCTTTCAGCATTTGATGAAGCTATCAGTGATGGAGTAGACGTAATTTCTATTTCAACTGGACTCGGAGCAGTAGTCTACGTTCCGTATTTCAAAGATTCAAATAATATAGGAAGTTTTCATGCAATGAAAAAAGGGATATTAACCTCAAATTCTGCCAATAATTTGGGTCCAGGTCTTTCCTCAATGACAAACTATCCACCATGGTTACTTTCTGTTGCTGCAAGCGCTTTCGACAGAAAGATTGTCACCAAGGTGAAGCTGGGCAATGGCGCGGTATATGAGGTATCATTTGAATGATCTTAACTCGAAATATTCAAATAAAGGCTCTACTTTTATTGATTAGTGTGAGTATTTATATATGTGCAGGGGGTTTCAATCAACACATTTGATCTTAAGGGAAAACCTTATCCACTTGTATATGGTGGAGATGTACCTGATATTGGTGGTGGACATAACAGCTCGACATCTAGGTATCATCAGCAAATGAATTCTATGTTTCTTTAAGGAAAATGGAAAAAAATGAATTTTTATACGTTGGTTATTGGTCAGGTTTTGCGTAAAGGACTCTTTGGATAAACATTCAGTAAAGGGAAAGATTGTTCTGTGTGAAAGCATTCAGAGTTCTGTTGATGTAGGGTTTTTGTCTGGGGCGGCCGGTGTTATATTTGGAAATAATTACCCTAAAGATTTGCCCGGAGCATATGCCTTGCCTGCTTTGGAGGTTACTCAGTGGGATCAAAGACTCATACATTCTTATTTAAATAAAAACAGGTATGTTTATACAAACATGTTTAAATTCTTACCGACAGACACAAACTCAACCCTTTATGCTTTTGAAAAAAATGTACTGTGACCACATGCTAATCATTTTTCTGGTTGCATCCACTTTTGTCTTCACTATATTATTATGGTCACAACTATATAGACATACACTTTTCTATGCTAAAATGATTGTATCCACTTTTATCTTCAACTTTCTTTCTCTCGTTATTAGATAAAAAAAGATGTAGTTATATATATACATAACATTTAAAGTTTTATAATAGTAAAGTAAAACTCTAAATAAGATCACTTTTGTCCTTGTAATAAAATATATATACTTTAATTGAAGAATTTTTTTTCTTTCCCTTTCCTTCTTACAATTAGTAGCACTGATTCGAAATCATTTTTTATTTATTTATTAAGTTCAAAATATTAAATTCAACCTTTTCTTATTTATTGTTCTACCAATTACTAGAAATGCAACAGCCACAATATTTAAGAGTGAAGAAGTAAACGATGGACTAATCCCTTTCATATCTTCATTCTCCTCAAGAGGTCCGAATCCAATCACACCAAATACGCTAAAGGTATAACCTTACGTATTGTGTGCTATATAATCCCGATCGATCTATCATTTTCCAATATCAATTTCTCATTGGAATTAATTACTGATATTGTAGCCTGACATTGCTGCTCCTGGAGTTGAAGTTATAGCTGCGTGGTCTCCAATTGACCCAATTTCAGATGTTAAAGGTGACAAAAGAAAAGTACTATATAATGTAATCTCAGGCACTTCCATGGCATGCCCTCATGCTACTGCAGCAGCTGCATATGTCAAATCATTTCATCCCAATTGGTCTCCTGCCATGATCAAGTCTGCACTGATGACCACTGGTAATCACTTTGCTACTAACAATATGCAATTTCAAGTGTTTTTGAAAAAATTAAAAACAAAAATTGTTTGGAATTTTTTTGTGGGGAAATATATATAGATTATTTTTAATTAGCAATGAGTTGAGTATGACACTATTTTTATTATATAAATTATTAAAATTTAATATTTATATGTTTATTTTTCTATATACCACCTAACTCTTTTATTTATATTAATGTGAGACTAATTGATACTTAATATTTTAACAACCAATTGTGAATTAAGTTTTACGTCAGGTGACATGACATATATATGTTTTCTATCTATTTATTTTAACATACTTCTTTTTAACTTAATTAAGGTTGGGTTGTGTTTTACCATAAAAATGAAAAATACTTGTTTATATTTGACTCGGACACTAAAATAAATCATTCGCTCTTTATATTATTGTTATAATCTTTTATTGAAATAATATATAAGAAGATTGACCACCTCTGATTCTAATAAGAAAACATGATACAACAACTCCCGAATATAAAAATCTGAACTCATACTTAAATTTCTGAGAAAAAATAAATAAAAATAAAAATACCACATAATTCTTGTAAGATATAAGTGTGGTTATGTAATCAATACAAAGAGTATGATTTTCTTTAGTTGGCCAAATTTACCATCTGTTTTGTACTATGTTGACAGCTATTCCAATGAGTCGCACTCTTAATCCTGAAGCTGAATTTGCATATGGAGCTGGGCTTATTAATCCTGCTAAGGCCGCAAATCCTGGTTTAGTGTATGATATTAGTGAAGCAGATTACGTAAAGTTCTTGTGTGGAGAAGGATACACAGATAAAGAGCTTCGAGTCCTAACTGAAGATCATAGTAGTTGCAAAGGACAAGAGAGCAAGAAAGCTGTATATGAATTAAACCTCCCATCATTTGCACTTTTTGTAAATAGTTCAGATTTTAGTAGTGCTTATCGAAGAACTGTTACAAATGTGGGATCCAAAACATCTACGTATAAAGCCAGAGTAATTGCTCCATCTTTGTTAAATATTCAAGTGAAACCCAGGACTCTTTCCTTCACATCTATAGGGCAGAAAAAGTCATTTTATGTGATAATTGAAGGGATAATCAATGTGGAAATACTCTCTGCTTCTTTGATTTGGGATGATGGAAATCATCAAGTTAGAAGCCCAATTGTAGTGTACGGGTCTGTAGACAGTTGATCGATTCTGAGTGCGTGGAATAAGATGGAATAATTTGAAATCAGATGTTTGTAAGATCATGAAGAAATCAATGCAAATAAGCTCATCACCACATCAGCCTTTTTCCTACTGTCTAACTTAATTATTAAATTTAGTTATTGCATATCATAAATGAATTTTGTTTATCACAGTATAATATATATTGAAATTTAAAAGACGTGACGTTAAATTTAAATTGTTATTGGTTTAATATTTTTTTCATAATTTTGTTTAAATAATGTATTATATTTTTTTATTAGTGTACATGATAAGTGCTCAATTTAAGTGATGATTTTGACACTTTTATTTTGTTTAGATTATGTTTAATTCACCATTGTATAGTTGTTTTGCCGTTAATAATATTCACATAGAGTTACATTGAAAAAATAAAGAAAATTGATAAAATTCAAGCAATTTTGGATCAAACTAACATTCATGTAGCTAAGCAATAAAGTTGGATCTTGAGTCAGATAAGCAAACTCATTGCAAAGGAAAACCTCAAACATTAAATTTAAGGCTAAGCTATGAAGACTTCTTTTTAAGAAGTTATCTCCAAGACAAGAGCACTAAAGCATGAGGCTTAGGCCGTAAGAGCATGAAAGGAAAACCTTAATTACCCACCTTTGAAAAGATATGGAATGTAACTTTTACAGCTTAATCCGTAAGAAAGGTGGTTTAGAAAGATCTGGAATAAAAACTCTATGGCTCAAGCGCCAAAGTTGGAGATGGGCACCACCCTAGACAATTTATAAATACATACCTCATTGAGTGGAGGATCAAATATGTAGTAGTAGAGTAGGAATGCGTTTGTGACACTCGAGAAAGATGCTTTCATTGTATTGCAATATTTTAGAGTAGCTAAACTCTATCGTATCGAGATTGGATGTAATCAGGTAGTGTGTGTGGCCATGGAGGTGCAATTGGTCTTTGAGATTACTTTGGTCCTCCATGGAGAAGTAATGAATCCTTTAGTCAGGAGGTCTTGAGGAAGATGGAGCTTCAAATGAAGGAAAGAATCAACCAACACATGATAGTTATGAAGCAACGCTTAATGGAACAATTTCAACAACAACAACCAATACAAAGAGTACTTGAAGAAAAGCTTATGTCCATGACGCAATAGAATGTGAAAATTACCTACTGAAGCTCCAACAGGATGTCGTGTGAACACAAAAGGCTCATGCTTTGTTGTAGATCATACTGACTACACTTGTTAATACGAACTTTTGGTTTATGGAGATCCCTTGCACAGAGTGGCCATAGGACGTCAACTTGAAGGAGGACAAACTAGTTATGGTGCTCCTTTACTATTCCACTACTTGTGTGCGACCATTGATCATGTCATACTTTGACCCATCATAAATATTATATTGTTATTCTTAGTATTTTTATGTAACATGTTATAAAGAAATGATTCATATCTTTAAAAATATATATTTTAGTTCCCTCGTCCTACGAAGCAGGTCATGTGTCAACCTATTATCCATGAAGATGATGACATGACTGAAGCATAGTATGATCCTCTAGGAAAGCTCATAAAAAAATTAAACAAGTTGAATAAAAGGATTGATATAACTAGGAGTTAAGAGTATTTGGCCTCTAATGTTATGTGTCATTATACATTACTTTAAATGAGGCACTAGAGGTCATTGGAGGAGACAAAATGTTCAATATTTCAATCATACAACTATGTGCATGTAATATTTTTCATTGTCATCCATATTTAAATCTTGGAATTGATACTTTTTATTATATACTAATTGTCTTGTTATAGATACATGGACACAATCATTGTAGACTAAAATCGAACTTCCATTTATGGATTTATTGAACTTCAGACCATTCAATCTCCAGGAAACACACTTGAGTACAAACAAACTTATTTCCAAACATGAATGTGAATAAAAAGGATGTACCTTGCGCCATACATTAATGAGTAGGTGTTACTAAATGTAATATTTTATGAAGTAATAGTAATTAATCGATTAACAATTTGTGATTCATGGTAGGGCTCATTGACAACTAATGATCATCATACCAAGACAATGCACAATTATATGTTTTTGTTCCCTAGACAAGAAGATGAAACCTGAGTTGAAATCCATGTTATTACAAACGTAAGTGTTGCTTTTTTTTTCTTCATATCATCTACTTAGTTATATTAATACTAACCTATGTTTCAAATGTTTCCATCTTAATTAGAGTTGTGGCAAAGTCCAAAGCACATGTTGAAACTCATTCATCTTAAAGTTACTAATTTCGCATGTCAATTTATGACCTTGATATGTCATTATTTTCTTTCACATGTTTTGTGTAACAAACAACTAAGTTCACGTGTATGTGACTATTATGTCATGTATTGGATAAAAATCATCATTCAAGCATGAATTAGAAAAGAATGGATTAAGTTAAAAGTATATACCTTTCACATATTACAAATCACATCAAACTTTAAACATTAGTATCCATACATAATAAAGTTATGTTATTTTTTCAGTAAATTAAGAATACATCACCTATAACGGATGACACAATAAAGAAAATAAGAAAAAAATGAATAATGTATCTCGTGAAAAGATGGAGTTAGGATCCACAATAGTAATAGTATTTTGCTTGAAAACTATCTAGAATAAGTTTTTATTATGAAAGTCTTAGTTTTGGTTTAATAGTTTTAGCTAATTTTAGTGTTAGTAGTTATTTGTGCCAATAGCTTGAATTTGATAAATATAATCTATGGTGAAATTTTTTTGAACTATGATGGAATATTTTTTTCTTTTCAAATTTAGGTAAATTGTAAATATAAAAAAAACAGCATTTGACATATGTTAGTGACATACATAAAGGAGATTGAATTATATCATAGTCTGACATTCTTTGACGCGCACTAATACACATAAAGTGCTTCCAATTTTTAGTTAGAAATAATGTGAATTGAACATCTATGGTAATACCCGTGACTAAGGCTTTGTTCTTTTCTAATGATTTGGGAGAGATGATTTGAATGGATTTGAGGGTAATTTTGTTTGTTGTTTTTTTGAATGGATTTGGAAGTAAAGTTTGTGAAAATTAGTGTAGGATTTGATTGATGTGACAGATTTAAAAAATTTGTTTAATTGATAGAAATTAAAGATTACCAAAATGTCCCTAATTATTAAAGTAATATAAAATAATATTTGTTAATGTTATATTTAATTGTAAAAATGTTTATAAAGAGTAAAAATTTTAAAATAATTTTTAAAATTAATTTTTAAAAGGTAAAAAAAATTATAATTTAATAAAATAAATTTATTTTTAAATGTAATATTTGTTTGTAATATAATTTATTACCAAATAGTATGAATTTATTTGTTATGAAAGTAAGATTGACATAGGTAATGGAGATGTATGGACGGAAAAAAAAAAGGTGCATGAAAAATATGTTGATTTAATTTCTAACAATACCAAAACATGCAACATGGGGTGTATGAATGAAAGCCATGGGTGACATACAATATTCTTGGTTCAAGCCCAAAGTCACTTTACCTTCAGATTACAAACCTAGGGTTTCTTCTTTTCTCCACAATTTTTCTCATGTGTCCGATCCCCTCTCACAACAAAAGGCTTGCTACACTTTCTACACCAGAAAGCTTGGACATCTTCGACTCCCACTAATGTTCAGCCAACACCTTCCAAAGATGCTTCCACTTGAATATATCACCATTGGAACAATTAAATCTTCATTCCGCGCCCAAATATATCCATTTTCTTTTCAAGTGCTCTGTAATCAAGATCTTCGTCTCCTTCTTCCTGCTCTTTGTCCAAAAACTCTAGTCTGAAGTACTTCTTCACCCTGTTGGGATCAGATTTTCCTGCAGCTCCAATTGATTCAATAATCTTCAAATTCTTGTTTTGCGTGGCCAATTGACGAGCTGCAGCAGCTGCAGAGGCATCTTGACCAAGCTGCAGAATCAAACGTTGCCTGGAATCGGATACGCCAAGTCCGTAACCGAATACGCCTGCTTTGCAACTTCTTCCAAATGTTGGAATCAGATACGGTATTCTAAGATGACTGAATATTGTCATGGAATTGATCAAATAATACAAGGCAACTAAATCATCGCAAATCGCATGTTTTTCTCTCTTTGCAAATCACCGCAAATCAGTGCAAGCGAACTTTACTTCTCTCATAAATCCATCCGCGCTAATCACCATAAACAGGAAATCACCTTCAAAGTAACACAACCAATGTTTTGGACTTCCAAATAATCAATGTTATTGGATTACCTATTTTCAAGACTGATATTAATTTGATGTCTTCAGTTAAAATGTTAGAATTTCTTCTGAAATAAAAAATTGAAAATAACATACATCAAAAATCATTTTTCCTGAGCATGTAACGTTTGACCTCATCCATCATAAATATGTTAAAAAATTCATGATCAACATTTTATATTAGAGTTGTTTGTTATACTTATTGCGTTAGAATGAGACAGAAATTGTTTTCTATCACCTATCACCTAATATTTTAATATATATAATATACATTTTTTCCATAATAATTTTTTATATTTAATGAATTTAGGACCACCTATGTAAAGTCTATTTTGTTTTATCCTACATGACAAAACTCCACTCACTACCAAAACGGAAGAGATTGTTGGCGTATTCTACATTTTTTACTAATAAACAACATTAATCTTTTTAGAAAATAAATGTAAATAAGTTTCGTTGAAAATGTAAATTTAAACAAGAATGATTTTAATTTATAAGTGTAAATAAAAAATATAAATTTATAAAATTAAATTCTAAACAATTCTTCTACTTTTATTATTTTTTTTTCAACTGTAATTTTTGCTTTGATAATTTAATTCTTAAATGAATATTTTAAAAAAAATACTACCAATACGTAGCATATATTCATAAATATAGACGCTATTATACCTTTCCCAATAATATACGCTATTAGAATATATTGATTTAAAAATACCTATTTTATATGTAATGCGAATTTCACAGGGTGAAATGTTTTAGCTATTCGTATTCATAATCCGACAATTTATTAGGAGAAGTTACCGGCGGCGAATTGGCGATCAGAAAAATGCCCCCAAGTCGCCCCAATTAGCCGAATTCAATTGCCAATTTAGCCGAAACATGAGTAAATGTACTAAAACGGCTTCAAAAGTCACTTTTTAAGCAGTTATGGTAGAAAAACATGGTTAAGAGATTCCTTTCTGATTTTCAAAATACGAATAGATCTTACACTTCAATTTCAACACACAATCAATCAAAACAAAACTCATTTTCTGCAGCATTTTATCTCCATTTCATCTTACCGGTTGCTTTTACAATTAGAGAAATAATATTATGGTACTACTTTACTGATACAGCAACTGAAATGTCACACAGGAATGTACATCTCATTCTGATGCAAGTTATTCCTATCCATATATATATATATATATATATATTGAAATTTATTCAGTGATAGACATTAGAATGTCAATTCATGCACTTATTGATCTCGATCTTCTAGGAGTGTCAGACCCTGAACATAATTAAGAAACGATAAAGAAGCAAAGTTAGTAGTATGCATAAAAAAAGCAAATTGAAGGAGATGCAAATCACTTAAGTTGCTATTAATTACTTGTTGTATTCAATTTGAATTTTTCCAGCATTGAGGTCAGCGATTGCAGAGAAAGCTTCTTGGGAGAGATCAATGGTGGCTTGGCAACCTGGGGAAGGACAACGATCAACAATCTTCACAGTAACACTGCCACCCTTGCATGGCTGAGGCACACCTTGGTTGGTGGCACCTGTGCACGAGATCTTGTACATTTGACCACATGCAGCTCCGTTCGCATATATTGCGTCGCTTGCAGCAGCTATCATCGTTCCCTGATCTTGGTACCCGTAGCATGCAGAAGCTGCAAAGTGAAGTTCATGGTAAAGATGCATTTTATATGACAGTAAAACGAAGGAATTCTGCAGAATGCATAAGGAATAGCTGCTGCTACTTACGTTTGTAAACTGTGTAGTAAGTTGCAGTTCCAGAAATAGCAGATGTAACTGAGATAAGGCTTATGAAGACAAGCCCCATCACAAACACTGCGCTCATTTTGTTCTCCATATTACGGAATTAATTGTGGTATTTGGTAATGTGAACTTCAATCCTTTCCCAAGTAGTTTGAGAATGTGTTCTGTTCTGCCTCAATTGAGATGATATCAGTACCCTTTTATAGGCAGTTTCGTAACATTTTCTTTGGATATAGCTAGGGTTCCGATGACTTGACTAAAGTTTTTTCTGATAGAAATGTGCTGAAAGAAATATATGGATATTTGACAAAAGAAGATAAAACTGAAAATTTATAACTTAATTGAAAATAATCTCTAATTGAAAATTAAACGTTACTAATTTTAGAAAATAAGCTTTAGTGGAAGGTTAATTCTAAAATTTTATGCGAAGTTGTCTAAATTTTTAATTTTTTATTAGTCAAAATAAATATATTAAATAAGACAATTGAATTGCATCAACCATGTACAAATAATAAAAGTCAACAATATGACTCTCTCTCTCTCAATATGATGTCATAGTAAATGTTTTTTACTTAACATTGAAATCAAAGACTAAACTTTGCAGCATGTTTATTTGAATATAACAAGGATTCCCATTCTTTTCAATCTTTCAAAATTATAATTTTCATAATTATTTTATATTTTGTGACTTTTCGTTTTTAAGCTTTCAAATGATATCAGAGCAAAATAAAAGTTTGTATTTATGTATATTAATTTATTAATTAATGACAGGTTGAATCAAACAAGTTAAATTAATATATTAACAACAAATATTTAATGACTTTAAAGATAGAAAAACAAAAGTTTTTTTATATAATTATAATATAAGGAGTGTCAACTCTTTTAAAATTCTAAGAACTCATTTAGGAATGCATTTTTATTTATTTTTTCTAATAATCATTTTCATAAAAGAGATTATATTTCGAGATTTACATTAATGTCTTTTATGATAAAAAGAAGGTTTAATGTCTCCGTAGGTCCCTATTTTAGTCATGAATTTCAAATAGGTCCTCTTTCTTTTTGGCGTATCAATTGAGTCCTTGTTTTTGTAAAATTGAATCAATTAGAGGTCTGCTGTTAAATTGGACAAACGGCCGTAACAGTATTGGTTACGTGGCATGGTCAGTGCAGTTACTAATCGAACGTGGCATGGTCAGTGCAGTTACTAATCAGACGTGGTATTTAAAAGCATTTTTGTATTAAATAAAGAAGAAGGAACAGTTTAATTGAGGAATGCAACTGAGATTGGGGAAACAAATTGGGGGTTTTTATTATTAGGGTTCGCGTGAGGGAAGAAAAATCGCGATCTTTGTTCGAGCTGAAGCGGCAAGGTTCGTCGGTGAAGAAGATGTAGTTGGAAGCGACATAATGCATGCAGGGGTTTGTGTCTCGGTAGGTCAGGTGTGGGTCCTTTTGTTGTTGGAAGCAAGAAGCTGAAGCACGTGGTAAGTGGAGGTTAATCTCAAGGAAGGTCAGTGTTTGTGCTTTATTGTCTTTGTTTTTATTGATGAGAAACTACAATATTCGGTGGTGGTCCCCCATTGATGTATGGTTTGGTCTCTGGTTTTGATTGCATTTCGGTGGTCTCCCATGTATGTTTAAAGTTATTTGACTTTGTCTGAGTGCGTATGTTTAAAGTTATTTGGTCTCTGTGCCTGTTTTAATATATATATTTTTTGTCGTCATATGTTTTCATAATAGGTCTGTAGATATATTTATGTTGTGTTGTGCGTAATGGAGGACGCTATTGAGTGTGTTTTCCACCATGGAGGAAAGTTCATTAATGATAGTACCCTAAAGTATGAAGGGGAGACAACAACTTTGTCCTTTGACCCTGACATGTGGAGTTTTTTTGTGGTTATCAGTGTAGTGAAAAGTTTAGGATATGAGAATTTTAAAGATTTATGGTACTGTTTAGGAGGGGGTTTAGTGTTGGAAAATAGGTTGGAACAATTGATTGATGACATAGGTGCCATGCATATGGCTAACTTAGCTAGGCTTAATGGTGAAGTTCATTTATACGTTGTCCATGTAGTTTCTGATCCCGAAGTCATTCATATGCTTGAAGACATTACTAATGATGAAGGAGAAGTTGAAGGTAATGGTGAGGGTGAAGAAGATGGTGATGGTGTTGAAGTAGATGGTGGAGTTGATGGTAACTTAGAATAAGAGGTGAATGAGGGTGGAGAAGATGGTGATTCTGTTCAAGTAAATGGGGAAGGTGATGGTGACTTACAAGAGGTGAATGTTTGTGAAGAAGCTGGTGACGGTGTTGAAGTAAATGGTGTAGTTGATGGTGACTTAGAAGAGGTGAACAACGGTGAACAAGATGGTGGTGCTGTTTAAGTAGATGGTGAAGGTGATGGTTTTATAACATTAGTAAATTGAATTTTTATTTACTCTTTAAAAACCATTCTTCTATTTTCATTTAATCTTTAAAAATAGTTATAATCTTCATTAAAAAGTCATTATTGAAAATTTTAAAGAATTATTATTTATTATTTACTAAAATACATAAAAAAATATAATGTAAAAAATATAAATATTAAAATAGAGGGGTTTGCTAACACGCGTACGCCTGTTTTTCAGTTGGTACATTTTAGCAATGTGTACCGAGTTTTAGTAGACAAAAATATCGTTATATATCATGGATTCTAAGTTTTAAGGTTAAGGGTATTTTAATAATTTTCATTCTCAAAACTAAAAAAAAAAACCCCAAACCCTTACTCACCTCTCTCATTCCTCTCAACCATTTCTCTTTCCTCTTTCTCACTCCAATCTTTTCTCTGTCATCCCTACTGTAGCCCCAATTGAAAAAAATCAGAAACACTTGCCGTTAAACAATCTTACAAAAAATGATTTTATAATGAGTTTTCATCTTATAATTTTTGTGTTATCTAATTTTATCCAATTTTCACAAGCATAAAAGAATTGGTAATTGACCTGGAAAAAATCAGAAATACTCGCTGTTAAACAATTTCTTACAAAAAATGATTTTATAATGAGTTTTTATTTTATAATTTTTGTCTTATCTAATTTTATCTAATTTTCACAAGCATAATGACATCAAAGGAATTGGTAATTGGCCTGGAAAAAAATTAGAAACACTCAGTTGTTAAACAATTTCTTACAAAAAATGACTTTATAATGAGTTTTCATTTTATAATTTTTGTCGTATATAATTTTATCTAATTTTCACAAGCATAATGACATCCGAAAGAATTGGTAATTGGCCTGGAGGGTTTTTTTAGAGATGATGATTCAACAAATACAGATGATGAAATTAGAGAGGTTAGTGAAGATGGTGAAATTGAAGAGATCTTGAATGAACCTTTGCCTGAAAGTAAATATGTCAATGACTCAACTCTTTACAAATCAATTGGGGCTACAGTAGGGATGACAGAGAAAAGGTTGGAGTGAGAAAGATGAAAGAGGAAGGATTGAGAGGAATGAGAGAGGTGAGTAGGGGTTTGGGGTTTTTTTTTTTTAAGTTTTGAGAATGAAAATTATTAAAATACCCTTAACCTTAAAACTTAAAATCCATGATATATAAGGGTATTTTTGTCTATTAAAATCCGGTACACATTGCTAAAATGTACCAACTGAAAAACAGACGCACTCGCGTTAGCAAACCCCTAAAATAAAATGTAAATTTTGTTTTTCTAAATTTTGTTATAAATAAAACAATAAATAAGCAAATTTAATCATTTAATATACCAACTATTCTACATAATAATTAAATATTCAAAATCTGAAAACAAAATTCACCACACAAAAATGACCACACACTATTTTAACTTTTTTTACTTTTTATCTTTTGGAATTTTTTAACATATTTCAAAACCCTAATTTACCTCTCACTTTCACTCCTACGGTAGTTGCCCCCACCACCACACCACATCTTTCACTCTTCTTCTCTTCCCATCTTCGTTCAAGGTTTTCTTCTTCCTTCTCTTTCTTTTTCTTTCAACCTTCTCTTCCCCACTTCTCTTTTCCTTTGCTTCTTTCCATTGTTGGTGTTGATTTGGAGGAGCGTAGATCTAGCTGTGGATCTGGTTTTTCATCTCCATCCCAGGTTAGTTTAACCAATGCACGCACCACCGCACCCGTGAGATCGACAACGCTTGATCAATTCTTTCTACCACCACCAACCTTTGCAACCTCTCACTAAGTATACCACCAAATGAAACTACACTGTATATTCTCACAGCGAAACAAAGAGAGGAAGAAGTCCAATATTAAAATGAAAGAAAAGCTTCTTGCTCATGTAGGGGACTAGTAATAGGTCATTAGTGGAATGGGTTGGGAGGAGATAAAAATTCAAAAATAATAACCCTAAAAATAAAATTTTACTAAAGGACAAAACAGTAAAGGAAAGGTGGAGGAAGCAAGGGGTGGTAGTGGAGGGAGCAACACCCTAGGTTTGAATATATAGTTTGGTCTTGAATATTGACGGCCCAAGATATTGTTTACCAATATTGTCAATTTATATATTATATAATAATAACATTATTTTCAGTGAAAATTGATTTAATATTTTATTTAAACCAACGGAAAATATAAACTATGAATTTTATATTTAGACTAATAATTGGTGCTATATTTTTTGGTGTCATTTTAGTTGGTGCCAAAATAAATAAAAAGACAAGAACAAACTCATTTTATTTGTCGAATTTTGTAACCCTTAAAAATTTACATTAGAGTTTGTTAACATTTTTCTCGTTATCATTTATGAATGTATATGTCCACTAAGTTGTTCTCCCACACTTTTTTTATCACTTTTTCTTTAATTTGTATACCTCCTTTTTAATCTTATAATTCGTGTTTTGTGTATTCAAATAGTGAATGCATTCTTCTCTTCTATTTCTATAATTTTTTTTATCAAAAAGAAATTCTCAAATTTCTCTTGCTCCTAACATCTTATCATTAATCTTTTTTTTATCTCATCTTGATTTGTTTTAACTTATTATTTCTCGAGATAAAAAGCCACTCACGAGAAAACCGCGGATAGAGATTTATCATTAATCTTTTTTTATTTTTTGGTAACCTTTCTGTCTTCTATTACTAGTTTAGTTTGTATTTTGTAACTGTCTGTTTTTTAACGGTTAGTTTATGGCCAATTTGAATATATAAGACGTTGTTTTATTTAAAATTTTGTGAATATATGGACTCTAAATCATGTATAGCATATCGCCAGCTCAATAAACAGTTGCTGGAGAGTTCACTTATTATACCGTATAATTTATGGAGCATAAACAACAACAGGGCTCCTTGCCTTAAAAGTGCCATCGTCCCAAATCATAGAAAAAGAAACCAAATCTGCATTAATGCTTCCTTCAATCTTAAGGGTAAAAGACAGCTTCTGACCCAACGATGAGAAGGCCAAAACATTTGGCACTACTTCGACCTTCAAAGAAGATGGATGTGCAGTTATCGTGGCCCTATATTTGGATGTAGCTGATCCAACATTTGTAACAGTTCTATTAAAAGTGACATTGTTGTGGCTTGAGCGAGGGGTTGATAGAGTAAAAGACGGGAGATTAAGGTCGAAAACCGATCCTTTATTTGCTGATGTGCAAGTGCTCTTATCTCCTGTAATTAGTTGCAGCGATGATGAATTGTAACCTTGTCCACACAGAAAACTAATATAATCGTTTTCACCAGCATCATAAACTAGTCCAGGATTTGCTGCCTTCAAAGGATTGATTTGCCCCGCACCGTAAGCAAATTCAGCATCTAAATCAACTGTAGGATTCATAGGGGTAGCTGCAAATAATGAACAAACATATTTGGTCCTTAACATGTATACTTGGACATTAAGTTGTACCACAAAATAACACGTTAATTATCTAGTTTTTCCCGACAGAAATGTTTAAGGTGGTATAGGGCATATGGTTTTAGGTTATCATACTTTACTTTCTCTTCGCAGCCTCATTTCTCCTACATTTTTCAAGGGTTATAGTCTGCAAAGTTTGATAACTACATTATATTATGTATTACCAGTTGTCATCAACGCGGATTTTATTGCAGCAGGAGACCAGTTGGGATGATTAGATTTGACGTAAGCAGCTGCTCCAGAAACATGAGGGCATGCCATGGAAGTTCCAGATATTATATTCAAAGTCGATACTCTTGTATCTCCTCGAACACCAGAAATAGGTGAAACCGAAGACCATGCAGCCAGAATATTAACCCCTGGAGCTGCTATGTCAGGCTACAACATCAACAGAAAACATAGATATAAGCAAATAAGCTTGAATCGGTTGGAATGATTTTACACTGTAACATGAAGTTACCTTAAGAATGTTTGGAGTGACTGTATTTGGACCTCTCGCTGAGAATGTAGCAATGTAAGGGGCTGATGAATCTTTTCCTTCGATACTTTTGAATACGGTAGCTGTTGGATTTCTACAACAATCGGTGACATGACATATAAATCAGATAATTAAGACTAAGTGAACAAAATTATAGAGCAGTTATGTATGATGTTTTATAGATTGAAGAAAAGTTTTGTACCTCGTTGACTTTAAATAAGAAGATACAGAATTCCCATCACTTGGGGTAATTTGAATTGTTGGCATTGCAAATGCCTCTACCGAAACTGAAGTCAATGTAGCAGTGAATATAAGACCAGCAGCCCCAGAAGCTAATCCCACATATTGAGAAGGAGTATAGCCATCACACAAAACAATTTTCCCTTTCACCAAAGCTCCATCCAAATCATTTTCACGGCAAAACCTATGCAACGCTAATGTTAGAATGGACTTTTGAATAGTAATAGAGCGAAAGATTAGTAACAAACTACCCATATAATAAGGTTAAATTACTTTTTTTAATTCCTTCAATTATTTATAAAACTCTATTTTCCCTCTCCAGATATGCTCAATTTAATCACTTAATTTTCTAACAAAAATCAAATATTGTCTTCTCCGTCTGAATATAGTTGATTGACCGCATAAAGAATGTGCTAAACTATACTTTGTTACAAATTACAATCTAAACTATACATAGATGCAATCACAGAAGCACTACAATATTTTAATTAAATTACTTTTTTTATTTATTAAACTTATATTTTATGTTTGTAAATTAAAATTTGAATTCGTTACAAAGCGTTGACTCATTAATTCAATTCTTTAACTGTGTCAACTTGATTAGATGGAAAATGAATATTGAATAATTGAAAAAAGGCATAATACCCAATTTTGTCCCCACTTTGGTTCGGAAATCTCAAGTTATTCCCTTTATAGAAAAGTGAGTTGAATGGATCCTTACTTGTAATTAATTGACTCTAATTAGTCCCTTCCGTTAAATAGATTGAAACGGAGTTAGTGGACTGATGATGTGGCAGTTGTCTTTGATGATGTGGCAGTCATTTGGTGGGCCCCTACTCCCAACCAGAGGCCTCACGGACGGCACCACCCTCTTTCTCTCTCTAACTTTTTGTGAGATTACGGTCCTAATACAATTATGGCATAATCATTTTCATACCTGGCTGTAAAGTTCACTCTTTTTCCCTTTTCTTTCTCTTTTCAATCATACTGCTACTATTTCCCAACCAGTCAAACTCGCGTTTTTCTTGTCCCCTTTTTTTCTTCCTTCCCTAAAATTTATTATCTAGTAATAGTACTAGGTAGTAGTAAAATAAAGGAATGCTCCGTCATCAAACAATGACGCATTGAAAGTTACACATTATCTTCTTGTTGCAGAATATTATTCATTCTATTTCAAAACCTACTAGTGCAATCAGCTTCTGTTCAGAAACTAAGTCATCCAGTTTTAACCATACTTCTTCCTTTTATTTATATATTCCACCTTCTGTTTACAAAATTCATTGTTTATAAATTTTACTTTCCATAATTAATCTTAGCTTTTTACAATGAAAGTAATTCAATTGAAATAAACTAACGTTTTTAACCCAATTCTAAGGTTGTGAACACACATTTGGTAACTGTAACAGAGATTTATGCTTTAGCTTAGTTGAAACTGTTTCTTGATTGGGTGAATTTATACCACTACTTAGTATATATAGAGTGAGAAAGACAGAGAGAAGGAGAGAAAGAGAGAAAGAGAGAGAGAAAGTGGTCCACAGAGTCTATGGCTGTCTGACCCTCATCTCAGAAACAGCCGTGTTAGATAAGGAGAGAAGGAAAGAGAGACCAAGGGAGAAAGATTCTATAAACCATTATTCTCTTCTCTCTTCATTTAACTCTTGTTTCACAACTATGACTTTCCTTTCAGCACGATTCACATGAAAAGCCAATTTCAATTTCTTCCCACACGTATATTCCTTTTCTTTTTCTGTGTCTCAAACCACAAAATCAACTCC
>NW_025903488.1:132744-159855 GCF_018835915.1 Vigna umbellata
CTCCCAACCAAAAATGGCCACCGCATTCCAACCGGCATCGATGCCATCTCCGACACCCACGGACGGCCATCGTCGGACGCCGCTCCAGCCCCTCCTTCTCGCGTGCGAGGGAGGACCTCGCTTTTCACGTACGCCCCAGATCTGCTCCGAATCCATCCTTGCCGCGCCTCGATTCAGCCACCGCGGACGGATCCCACGCCGCCGCACGTCACCAGGACCTAGATGGCTGCGACGCTTCTTCTCTCTCCGCTCGCGGCCCAGATTCACCGCTGCCCTCGCCGGAGCTTGCTTCTCCACCGACGCCACCACTCCCTTTTTTTCTTTCCCTCTTCTAAGAAGGGTTCTTTCATCTCCAGCATCACCACCGAACATTTTCCCCTCTCTTTTTACTCATTCATTTTTTTTCTGAACCACGTTGCTTAGGTTTTACTCGATTATTACATTCTTTAATTTATTTTAATTCTCTTTTGTGGTGATGATGGGGCTGGGAAGAATTGAGAGATGATGGGGGGTTGGAGGAATTGGTTGGAGAAGATGAAGAAGGTGGTGGTGATAAAATACCACCAAGAACAGGAGGCACTGCAACAGGGGAAGCATTTGGAGAAGGGTTGGTTGAAGCCATCACGACACAAAATTTCAATTTTCAGATCAACCCTTCTACAAGCAATGCTCGAATTTCTTCAGAGAAAAAAAAAACACAACCACCATGACCCAATCCCTTAAAAAAAAAACACTTAACTTTGGCAAAGAGCAAAAAGTCAATACCCACAAACAACTTTCAAGAAAGCTAATACTTTAGTGAGGTACAACTGCCACATCATCAAAGACAACTGCCACATCATCAGTCCACTAACTCCGTTTCCTTCTATTTAACGGAAGGGACTCATTAGAGTCAATTAATTACAAGTAAGGATCCATTCAACTCACTTTTCTATAAAGGGACTAACTTGAGATTTCCGAACCAAAGTGGGGACAAAATTGGGTATTATGCCTTGAAAAAATTAACACATCAATATATTTTAAAAACACAAATTCCAAATTGAAAACAAAAAACAGAGGAACTATATTAAATTTTAAAAATAAAAAAAGAAAACAAAAAGAAATTTAGCCAGATAATTAAAAAGAGATATTCGTAAATGTTGGTACCTGGACATGGAATTATTCCTTCTACCAGCATCTCCAGCATAAATTAAAGGGTAACTTTTCTGTGTTGGACTAAACGTATTCAATGAGATTCCCTGCATACATGTTTAGGGAAATATTTTATGTTACTTTTCTAATATTTTAAAAAATAAGTAAAATAATTAAAGGGATAATTACATGGAAGATTCGGCCATTGCCCAGTTGGAGTTTGGTCGAAAACTTTCTGTCTGTAGTGGAAGCAGCCACGGTAATGATCCAGGGTGCAGGATTTGTCATTGTGCCACGGTGTGGACCAGCATTGCCTGCAGCTTTAGAAGTTAATATGCCTCTCTTCATTGCATGGAAGGCTCCTATTGCAAATTCATCATCAAAATAATCGGTGAATGTGACCATTCTAGGTCCCAATGAAACAGATATAATGTCAACACCATCCTGAATGGCTGCATCAAATCCTGCTAAAATGTCAGCATTACTACAACCAGTCTTCCAACAGACTTTATACACAGCAATGCGTGCTGATGGAACTTCTCCTCTCAGTGTTCCTGTGCCAAGCCCGAACAGATTTGCATTGCTAACAGAGTTTCCAGCAGCAGTCGATGCAGTGTGAGACCCGTGACCCAACGTATCAACGGGAGATATGATGTCGGCAATATCAGCATCAACCCGAAAATATTTTGCTCCAATTATTTTGCTACAAACAAATCATGAAGCAAGCATTCGTGGACGTTAAAATTTGACATGAAAAAACAAAAGTGAGTTTCGAAAATGAAACCAGACATGGTCTTTATGTATATGTGTTATAGCATGTTATAACAAGCATCACTTACTTATTACAAGTGAAGTTTTGGCATGATCCTTTCCATCTCTGTGGTGGTGGACCAAGGCCTCTGTCGCTGAAGCTTGAGGAATTTGGCCAAATTCCAGTATCGAGTATTCCAACGATTGTGTCACTTTCTACCTTTGACCTTTGGACATTTTCAGGGAAGCCAATGAAGTTCCAGGACCTTGTTGTTTGGATACTGTGGATTCTATTTGGAATGACAGAAACCACCTCATCCATTCCTGCCAAACATTCCAAATTTTCACAAAATGCATACATCATAATTACAGTTACATATATAGACTCACAATCATATTAAAACTACCTTTCATTCTTTCTGATTCTTCCTTGGTCAGCCTCGCTACAAATCCATTGAAACTCTTGTAGCTGTGAAGCAAAGTATCTGGGGCAAGTTTTCTGGATGGATATATGCCATTTCCAATTTTAATAACGTAATTTTAATTATGAGTTATAAGATAATTTTAATTGAAAGGAAAAGGAAGATAAATTATAAATTCAATCCCTTTATTAATATTCAGAAGCTACAAAAATAGTTTGAAAAATATTTAGAAACTAAAATATTACTTTGAAATTTTCTTAAAAAATATGAAAAATATTGTGAATTTGACTATCCCATTAACAAATATTAACAATTAATAATTTTTGATAAAAAAATAGTTAAAACACTCATTCTTATATATAATAGGTTTAAAATAAAGTAATTGCTCTTCTTTCCGAGCATTCTATTTCATTCATTTTTCGTTTATAAGTCAGAAGATTACTTGAATTTGAAAATGTTGCGCAGGCAAACAAAGAACTATTATTAAATAAAGGGTTAAATATGTTTTTAGTCCCTAAACTATTGACCATTTCTGATTTTCGTCCCTCTTCCAAACTAAGGTACAATTTGGTCCTCAATCTTTAAAAAACGTTCGTTTTAGTCGAAAAAACGAACGTTTTGAGGACTAAAACGAGGACTAAAAACAAAATTTTGAGGACTAAAACGAACGTTTTTCTAAAGAATGAGGACCAAATTGTACCTTAGTTTGAAAGAGGGACGAGCCAATAGTTTAGGAACTAAAAACATATTTAACCCTTAAATAAACAATGTTAAACTAAGCCCCTTGATAGTGTAAATCTGCTCTCTAAGTTGAAGTAGAATCTATCAAAGCCTATGAATTAAAAATATGTCTAGTTTGACACATTTCTGTAACTAATTATAATTTATTTTGTAATTATCTTTAATTATTTGAAACTTGTTGTATATCCGAGCTCACACGTTCATATGTATTGAAATGATTATATGTACGCAAAAATATGAATTGAGTGTTATCTCCAAACAAAGCAACAATTATATAAAAGCTAACATTTGAAATATAATAAGAAACGAAAATAGGTAGCCGTTTTTGATGAATGTTCTAATGAAAATTGGGAGCTAAAATTGTGTAATAATATATGACCTGCTGATGGCACTTTGAACCACACTAGTGTGAAGTGACTCTGTGAATTCCACGCCCTTGGGATATTCCCCCATGTAGACTATGTAAATCTGTATTAGATTACAATATGAACAAAATAAATTAAAAAAAATAAAGATTAATTTAAAATAATAATAGTCCTACTAGGATAATTTCATGTGGATAAAATCATTTTTAGGTTAATTTGTTTATTTTAAAAATAATCCAAGCTCTTTTTAACTTGAAAGTTTTCCAATAATTTTTATAATTGTTTAAAAAAAATCATAAAAAGATAAGAACGTAAGAGTAATCTATGGAAAGATATAGCTTCTGAAGTATTGTACAGAATTAGAGGATACAGCAGAAGTATATGTTTGGGAAAGTATATGGGATATATGTTATTAACCTTTCGATCATCTTTAGAAAATGAGGGAGTGAGTAGCAGAATGCATGTAAGAATTTGGAGAAGACGCGACAACCCTAAAGCGTTCATCTTAATGTGTTTGAAGCTCTTTCAACCTGTGAGCAAATTTAATGTCTAGATGTGAATGCCGCTAACTTTATTAGCAGATATTAACATACTACAGTAAGTGGACATTTGAAACACATTGCAGAATGGAAATTGTAAAGGTGCACATACAGTAATATCTATGTAGCAAATTGGGAATGAAAACAGAAACAGAGGAAAAAATAAAACACACACACACATATATATATATATATATATATATATATATATATATATATTAAGAAAGAGGAAAAAAAAGGAAGAAATTAAAACTTAATATGTGATAGTTGAAATTATTAAAAATAATTTTAAAATGTGCATTTATTAATAATTTAAAACCATAGTGAAAAAAGTTAATGTCATTTGATATTTAACATACATATAATTAAGGACAAAGTTCAGAATATTTTTTATTATAAATAATTACTTTAGTTTAAAAATGATTAAATTTAAAAATAAAATGTTGAATTAAAAAACGGTTAAATTTAAAAAAGAGATTAAATTTTAAGAAATGATCAATTGTTACTTAACAAAAGAATAAACTAGAAAAAAAAGTTATCTTTATACAGTATAAATATGAAAAAGTTGAAGACAATAAATTTATTACTTCTAAAATTTAAAGTTGAAAATAATGTCAACTTTAAATGTGACTGGAATTCATATTAATATTATATGTGTTAATTAAATTTCTTAAAAATTCATCAATTTTATTATAATTAGATATAAAAAAAGTTTAATTG
Organism: Vigna umbellata; assembly: GCF_018835915.1. The sequence goes on from NW_025903488.1 coordinate 137,413, forward strand.
TCATAAATAAAAGTACAATAAAAACAAAAGTTATAAATAAAAGCAAAACATGGTATTATTCAAGTGCATTCAAAAGTAAATAATTCAATTTCTGGTATAATTAACAATAAATTTAATACTACTTGCATAACAAATATAAATCAGTAAACTAATAGTAATGGGCAAGTAGAGTAACAGTTATATTGGGAATAAACCACTCTCAGAAAAAAAGCAATAAAATTAATTAGGGATAATGTTAACGCTTAACGTTTACAGAAATTAAGAGAAAGCTATTATATATGATTTGATTAATTTTGAAACAAAAGTAATCCAAGTTATTAATAAAAAAAATGTCTGCAATATGAGGAGATTTCTTTATTAGATGAAAATGAAACTGAATCAAATTACACTTTTATGCGATTATTTTTAAAATACAAATCATGTTATTATGTACTGTTGAACAATTATTTAACTTGAAGAATTAATAAGAAATGAATTTATAAACTAAAATATTTCCTATAAATTGTTGACAAATATTATATAATTATAATTACAAATTCATAATAAAATAATTATGCTGACAGGTAAAATAACTTTGTATTAAATAATTAAAATACTGAATAAAGAATAAATATAAAAAAATATTATACATCTGACCGTTTTAAGTCACTTTTTAAGTCAAACCACTAACTGAACCTAATTGCATGATTTGGAAAAGAAAAATCTAATACAATTCGATAATGTTTTGTTTGTGATGGTTTATTCAGTCGGTTTTCAATATTCAAATTGAGGTAGCTGGAATTTTAACAACCTTTTTATAGAATCTTACCAATAAAAGAATGAAAATAGAGGATTCTTATAAATACAATATATATANATCATGCTTAACTCATCCAATTAAATGAACTGACTTTTAATTTGTTTTTCATTTCACCAATAAAATTATTCAGTAAAAAACTTAATAATTAACTATTAATTTTGTATTTCATTTATTTACTGGTTTAATGTTTCACCTCCTATTTTTCTTATTATTTTTAGGTAATCCTTTTAGCCATTTTAACACACTTTCTTACGTGTTAATTTTAATAAAATATTTAATCTTAAAAAATTTAATTTATAATTGCTTAAAAATATGTTTAAAGATACAATTTCCTAAAAGTATATTTTAGCAACACAAAAGTAAGACGTACAAAATTATGCATGTGTTATTTGAAATGTGTTACTATTCATTGCTTTTGTTTAATTTAATGCCCATATTAGTTATCCTCTTAAATTCATTTATTTAGATAATCTAGTTTATGGCAACGGTATTTCATTTTGTAATTAGCAAATCCACTCCAGTTTATTAGTAAGACACAGAATTCAAATCTGTTTTGAAGTAGTCAAATACAAAGAGCACAGCTGATTGACAAGTTTTTTTTTCTAGTACTTTTGGTACGATGTTCCATCGCACTTCGTAGAACATGAAGTTTTGATAAAAACGTGTTAAATGAGAGACCAAGTATATATCAGCAGACCAGGTTATATATTATAAGACCCTAATTACATAACATTTTTTGTCCACTTTCATCTTCTCTTTATATATATCATCCAATCTTTGTTTTTTAAAAAAGCTTAACTAATCCTTATCTTATGATTTGGCATATAATTCCCTTTTCAGGCTGCGTGATAAAAATAATGTCTATTACTGGGGGCTTGCCAAATTAAACCATGGAACAATGAAATTTTTATCAATATTAATATATTATTTTTTTTATTAGCTAACTATATTATAAGTATGAAGTATTCGGTCATTTTGAAAATCCCGTAGTTGATTATTTTTAAGGGTGGTGACACACAAACACTCCGTTTTTTTTTCTCAACCTCTATCCAACTCCAATAAAATAACAATTTTACGTTAAAATATAGTAGAAAGTATTTTTTTTTTAATTGGGCATAGAAAAACGAAGAGAGGTACATGAAATTTTTCCTATTTTTAAAGAAATATTACGAAAATTTAAAATTATTTATTTATGATAATTGGGGTGTAATTAATGCATGGTGTTTGTTGATGTATATCTCTTAACAGGAAGAGAGTTTAATTTGTTGTTTGCTTCTACCACCATGTTATTATATATATATACATACACACGCAAAGACAGTTTCTTTCATCCATAGTGATATCCTTAATTTTCCTGAGGTTTCTATATAGCTTGGCTATTACTGTTTCTCTGTCTGTCTTTTCTGGAACTGCATTTCAAGACAACAATTGGCCAAAAGTTTATAACAACATCAAAGGTATGTGCATAGATAGATGATTCATGATGTGTGTATATATATATATATATATATATATATATAGTATAAAATCATTTTAATTGTTATTGACTTAAGATCTTTCAATTCAATTAATATGTAATTTTGAATATGAAAATAAATATTAATAAAAAATTTAATAAATAAAAAAATTCAAAAAAAAGTGATACAATAAATTATCTGAAAAAAAAAACAAAATAAAGAAGCAATAGAAATTAACAGAAGAAAAAAAGAGATATTAATAAGGTATTAAAAATAGGATTAGAAAAGGGACATACTCAGTTGAGTCGAGCAGAGCGTTTATCTGACTTGAGTAAGAAAGGATAAGAATACACGTAAACTTTCTCACCTTTTATAGCCACTACATTGGATGCAACTATGGTCCACTCTTTTCACATTTAATTTATAATTAAGAAAAAAAATTTAATTTCGTAAACTTTTCAGAGAAAAAACTTTTACGTTTTATAACGTCCTTTCTTAATACAATAATTTGACTTTTAATATAATTATAGTTTGAGAAATAGTTATTACTTGTATTAATTATATCTTTATAATAGTAAGATATGAGATCAGATTCCATCATAATGTCGTCAAATATTTGTATATTATAAATTTTATTATTTTTAAGAAAAATCAAATTATTATTTTCATATTTATCATAAAAAGCTAAAACAATAAATGGTAAAATAAAAATATTAACAAATAAAAATTATATATTTTACTAAATATAAATATAAATACAAATAAGTAAATAAACAAAACTAGTGTACTATAAATATAAATATAAATATACAAATAAAGTAATAAAAATAAACATAAATAAATAAAAGAGTTTTCTAAAAGAAACAAATTTAAATGAGTTGTATGAAAATATAAGATTTATAAAAATAATAGTTTACAAAATAACTTCAACATCATCTAAAAAAACAGCAAATGAAATTAAATTTAAAACCATTCTTCTATTCTTATTTTTTTTTTCACCAATCATTTTATTTTGATCAGTATTTTGTTTTTAAAAAAATTCAAATTTTAGTGGATAATATTATGTTGAAAACCATGATTATAAAATGACAACGGAGGGAGAAGAGGAGGCAGGGACGGGACATAGAGAAAGGGTTTGGGTGGGTGGTGTGGGGGGTGGGACATTTGGGTTGGTGGAGAATGAGTTTTTGTTAAGCTGATCATGGGTTACTCATTGAGTCAACTTAACCCAGCTCATTTATTAGCAAGTTGAAAAAATTTGAATCAGCTCCACTCATCACAGCGGGTTAACTCACTAGCTCACTTAATTATAAGTTTTTTTTAAATAAAAAATTATAATTTTTTAATTCAAATCTAAATAAATTTCACTTTAAAATAATGTTAAACTCAAAAGACAATTCAAAATAAAAACAAGCATAATCCAAAAACAAGCACAAAAGATGAATAAATAAGTTCTTAATATTGATAATTTTTTGGCTTAATACCCTATTTTGTCCCCAGTTTCGTTTGAAAATGTCAAATTAGTCCATCCTTTAAAAAATGCGTCAATTACGTCCTCACTTAATAAAATTTGCATCAATAAAATCCCTTCCGTTAAATCCGTACAAACGGCGTTAATTATTTTTCTCTTTCTTTAATTAACGCTGCTTGTACGGATTTAACGGAAGGGATTTCATTGATGCAAATTTTATTAAGTGAGGACGTAATTGACGCATTTTTTAAAGGATGGACTAATTTGACATTTTCGAGCGAAACTGGGGACAAAATAGGGTATTAAGCCTATTTTTTATATCACTTGAACATCTATAATATTAAAGTTTTGAATGGATAAATTATAATATTTTTCTCTTGAAACATCTTTTTTTTATCTCATCTACAATATAATAAAAAAATACTAGAAACACAAAATAATACATAATTAAATTAAATCGGCTCACCACGGGTTCAACCCGCGTGAGCCGCGTTAAAAACTAACCCACATAAAAATTACATTTTTTTCAAAAATCCAATGTGAGTCAGGTTGACTCGCAGGTTAGAACATGTTTTTACAACACTAGTTTTGTTATCTCATATCTATCACTAAAGAAAAAATCTATCATTATCCTCGTACTCAAACTCAATAAGTAGTAAGTTCTCGTATCCATTTTCACTTGATAACAGGTATATAAATGTATTTGTGTCTATACACACTATTTCAATATCAATTAATTACTTTCATAAAATAATAAAAAATCATGCAAAAAAAATATATAATATTATGAAATATTCAATATCAAAAAGATATTCTATAATATTAAATATTTAATAAAAAATTATAATTGTATACCTTTCAAACTAAGATACCAACTAAAAGTTTAATACATTTATTAAATTTTGAATTATTAAAATTTAAAAATATATTTAAAAAGTTATAAAAAGAATATAAATATTCAAATTAAAAATAATTTAAATGTCTCTTTCCCTTCTTAAAAATGTAATGCATTTTTTTTATACATTAATAAAAATTAAAATACACCACTTAAATAAAAAATAATTATACAAAAAATACAAAAATAATATTTTACATGATAAAAATAAATAACAAGGTTTAACAGTGAAAATTATTAAATTTATTAGAGACTTAAAATATAATTAAGCCAATAAATAATTAACATTTAATTTATATCTGAATCAAAGCTAAATAAGATATCTCAATTTAAAAATTTAAAATAATGAATTTATGAATTTTTTTCTTTAATAATCAATATATATATATATATATATATATATATATATATATAAATTATAAAAAATATTTAGTGTAAATTTTATTAGAATTAATATAATATTCTCGCATTTTAGATTTCATGTTTCTTTTGTCATATTTTAGACTTTATCATAATGTATTATCTTGTTAAATGCTATAAGTTCTTTTCTCTAAGAAATTGATAAAATTATAGTGAAGAATTATATTAAATTATATATTATATATTTTATCTAAATAAGTATGATATAAAATATTAATTTAAATATAATAAATTTATAATTTATTAAATTATTTAATAAAATATATAATTTTATATGTGTATATAAATAATTTTGTTTCTAAGATTTAATTAAAATCTTGTAGTAAAAATCAATTAATCTTAATTTATTTGAGAGGAAGTTTTGGAGATTGAGACTTTTTTTACTTTTACTTTTGAGAGAATTTCTTAAACAGAGTTATTTTAAGAATGGATTAAGACTGATGCATAAATCATGATAAATTGACAAGTCTAATTGTGAGTCTTAACCTAGTCTTAGGTGACACTGACTGTGTGTTATGGAAAGTCCACGCCAACGTTATAGCCTCTACTCTTTTAGAGTCCGTTTCTTGACCGACACAAAACCAATGTTAATCATAACTTAGTAGAGGTTTTTTGTCATTTCGGTCGGTCTTTGGCAACACTATTTTCATATTTTCTTGTATGTGAGTAACTTATAAGAACTACCAACACATCTATAACTAACTTAACTTAGGCCAAACACCAATTACAAAGAAAATGAAATCTGTCTCTATCACAAACCAGTTCAAAGATGACTTTTTATGCATTCAGATATTGTCATATCTCAACTTGTTACGTAACTCAACACAAGAAAACTTAGTAGAAAGAAGGTATAATTATCGATGCCAGTTTCTTTCTCACCTCCCATATATAGAATATCTAAGACAAGACCCCATTCCAAACCCTGCATCAAAACCTATTAAAAAGAAACACAACCTTGTTATTTGATGATTACTACATTGGCCATTATCTCATACATTTATATTGCTAACAAGGACCAACTGTTATCTCTTTTCAAAAAGCAATGATAATGCATATATATACATTATAATAATGACATAAATTACTCAGAAGGAGTTGTAGAAAGTACTTTAGATAAGAGAAATTATTATCTTGATTTTATTCCTGGCTTACATAGCACTTTATCATTATTTCTGTGGCCTTACAAAGAAACAAAATCATTGCCATTGAAGTTGTTTCTTTGTTATACTGACAAGTGCTAGTAGCAGAAAATTTATGGAACATAAACAACAACGGGGCTCCTTGCCTTAAGAGTGCCATCATCCCAAATCAAAGAAAAAGAAACCAAGTCTGCATTAATGCTTCCTTCAATCTTAAGGGTAAAAGACAGCTTCTGACCCAACGATGAGAAGGCCAAAACATTTGGCACTACTTCGACCTTCAAAGAAGATGGATGTGCAGTTATCGTGGCCCTATATTTGGATGTAACTGATCCAACATTTGTAACAGTTCTAACAAAAGTGACATTGTTGTGGCTTGAGCGAGGGGTTGATAGAGCAAAAGATGGGAGATTAAGGTTGAAAACAGACTCTGTATTTGCTGATGTGCAAATTATATCAGCTCCGGTAATTATTCGCAGCGCTGATGAATTGTAACCTTGTCCACACAGAAAACTAATATAATCATATTCATCAACATCATAAACTAGTCCAGGATTTACTGCTTTCAAAGGATTGAGTTGCCCCGCACCGTAAGAAAATTCAGCATCTACATTCAGTGCAGGATTCATAGGAGTAGCTGCAAATAATGAACGAACAAATTTGGTCCTTAACATGTATACTTCGCCATTAAGNTTGGCCATTATCTCATACATTTATATTGCTAACAAGGACCAACTGTTATCTCTTTTCAAAAAGCAATGATAATGCATATATATACATTATAATAATGACATAAATTACTCAGAAGGAGTTGTAGAAAGTACTTTAGATAAGAGAAATTATTATCTTGATTTTATTCCTGGCTTACATAGCACTTTATCATTATTTCTGTGGCCTTACAAAGAAACAAAATCATTGCCATTGAAGTTGTTTCTTTGTTATACTGACAAGTGCTAGTAGCAGAAAATTTATGGAACATAAACAACAACGGGGCTCCTTGCCTTAAGAGTGCCATCATCCCAAATCAAAGAAAAAGAAACCAAGTCTGCATTAATGCTTCCTTCAATCTTAAGGGTAAAAGACAGCTTCTGACCCAACGATGAGAAGGCCAAAACATTTGGCACTACTTCGACCTTCAAAGAAGATGGATGTGCAGTTATCGTGGCCCTATATTTGGATGTAACTGATCCAACATTTGTAACAGTTCTAACAAAAGTGACATTGTTGTGGCTTGAGCGAGGGGTTGATAGAGCAAAAGATGGGAGATTAAGGTTGAAAACAGACTCTGTATTTGCTGATGTGCAAATTATATCAGCTCCGGTAATTATTCGCAGCGCTGATGAATTGTAACCTTGTCCACACAGAAAACTAATATAATCATATTCATCAACATCATAAACTAGTCCAGGATTTACTGCTTTCAAAGGATTGAGTTGCCCCGCACCGTAAGAAAATTCAGCATCTACATTCAGTGCAGGATTCATAGGAGTAGCTGCAAATAATGAACGAACAAATTTGGTCCTTAACATGTATACTTCGCCATTAAGTTTTACCACAAACAATTCAAGTTAATCTAGTTTTTTTCCAACAGAAAATGTACTTTAAGCTGGTTTCTGCATAAGGTTTTAGGTTATCATATCTTCTCTTTATGTTTATACATTTTTCCTACATTTTTAGGGGGTTATAAAAGGTTGATAACTGCATTATATTATATAAATACCAGTTGTCATCAACGCGGATTTTATAGCAGCAGGAGACCAGTTGGGATGAAATGATTTGACGTAAGCAGCTGCTGCAGTAACATGAGGGCATGCCATTGAAGTTCCAGATAATATACTGAAATTTGATACTCTTTTGTCTCCTTTAAAGCGAGAAACAGGAGAAATCGGAGGCCATGCAGCCAGAATTTGAACTCCTGGAGCTGCTATATCAGGCTACAACATCAGCAGAAAACTTATATATATAAGCAAATAAGCTTTAATCGGTTGGGTTGATTTTACTTTGTAGCATGATGTTACCTTAAGAATGTTTGGAGTGACCATATTTGGACCTCTCGATGAGAAAGGAGCAATGTAAGGGGCTGATGAATCTTTTCCTTCGTAACTCTTGAATATGGTAGCTGCTGGATTACTACAATAATCGATGACATGACATATAATTTGATTAAAGTTATACATCACTTATGTATGATCTTTGTAGATTGATGAAAAGTTTTATACCTTGTTGACTTTAAATAAGAAGATACGGAATTCCCATCACTTGCGGTGATGCGAATCGCTGGCAATGCAAATACACCTGCCCCAACTAAAGGCAATGTACTACTGAATATAAGACCAGCAGCCCCAGAAGCAAATCCCACATATTGAGAAGGAGTATAGCCATGACACAAAACAATTTTCCCTTTCACCAAAGCTCCATCCAAAGAATTTTCACGGCAAAACCTAAGCAACGCTAATGTTAGAATGGACTTTTGATTAGTAACATAGGGAAAGATTAGTAACAAACTGCCCAAATAATAAGGTTAAATTACTTTTTTTAATTCCTTTAATTATTTATAAAACTCTATTTTCCCTCTCCAGATGCTCAATTTAATCACTTAATTTTCTAACAAAAATCAAATATTGTCTTCTCCATCTAAATAATAAAGTTGATTGATCGTATAAAGAATAGGATAAACCATACTTTGTGACTATCTTAACTATACATAGATGCAATTAAAACACCACAATAATTTAATATTTTTTATTTATTAAGAAAATTATTTATGTTTTGAAATTAATTGCATCTAGTGAGGTTCAGAAACTATCACTTGAATAACTAATATTAATTAAATTTAATTTACTAAAATTTAATTCAAGTCTGATGATTTTTTTTATATTTAAAAATGGAAACGTTTTTTTTCTAAAAACTAATTAGTATTTATTATAGCGACCGTTTTAAACTGTCATTGTGTAATTTTTCTTTTATTTTTTAAAGAAAAATTATAATATTATTGTAGTGATAAAAATTGAAATCGTTATAAGTGTTAACCCATTAATTCAATATTGCTTCTTCAACTGTGTCAACTTATTTAAGAAGATTAAGACACCAAATTGAACCCTTTAGAATAAATGAAGTATATTAAATTTTAGAAATAAAGAAAGAAAATAGAAAAGAAATTTAATCAGATAATTAAAATGAGATATTGGAAAATGTTGGTACCTCGATGTGGAACTGTTAAATCCAGCAGCTGGTGCATCTCCCCCATAAATTAAAGGGTAACTCTTCTGTGTTGGACTAAATGTATTCANATATATATATATATATATATATATATATATATATATATATATATAAATTATAAAAAATATTTAGTGTAAATTTTATTAGAATTAATATAATATTCTCGCATTTTAGATTTCATGTTTCTTTTGTCATATTTTAGACTTTATCATAATGTATTATCTTGTTAAATGCTATAAGTTCTTTTCTCTAAGAAATTGATAAAATTATAGTGAAGAATTATATTAAATTATATATTATATATTTTATCTAAATAAGTATGATATAAAATATTAATTTAAATATAATAAATTTATAATTTATTAAATTATTTAATAAAATATATAATTTTATATGTGTATATAAATAATTTTGTTTCTAAGATTTAATTAAAATCTTGTAGTAAAAATCAATTAATCTTAATTTATTTGAGAGGAAGTTTTGGAGATTGAGACTTTTTTTACTTTTACTTTTGAGAGAATTTCTTAAACAGAGTTATTTTAAGAATGGATTAAGACTGATGCATAAATCATGATAAATTGACAAGTCTAATTGTGAGTCTTAACCTAGTCTTAGGTGACACTGACTGTGTGTTATGGAAAGTCCACGCCAACGTTATAGCCTCTACTCTTTTAGAGTCCGTTTCTTGACCGACACAAAACCAATGTTAATCATAACTTAGTAGAGGTTTTTTGTCATTTCGGTCGGTCTTTGGCAACACTATTTTCATATTTTCTTGTATGTGAGTAACTTATAAGAACTACCAACACATCTATAACTAACTTAACTTAGGCCAAACACCAATTACAAAGAAAATGAAATCTGTCTCTATCACAAACCAGTTCAAAGATGACTTTTTATGCATTCAGATATTGTCATATCTCAACTTGTTACGTAACTCAACACAAGAAAACTTAGTAGAAAGAAGGTATAATTATCGATGCCAGTTTCTTTCTCACCTCCCATATATAGAATATCTAAGACAAGACCCCATTCCAAACCCTGCATCAAAACCTATTAAAAAGAAACACAACCTTGTTATTTGATGATTACTACATTGGCCATTATCTCATACATTTATATTGCTAACAAGGACCAACTGTTATCTCTTTTCAAAAAGCAATGATAATGCATATATATACATTATAATAATGACATAAATTACTCAGAAGGAGTTGTAGAAAGTACTTTAGATAAGAGAAATTATTATCTTGATTTTATTCCTGGCTTACATAGCACTTTATCATTATTTCTGTGGCCTTACAAAGAAACAAAATCATTGCCATTGAAGTTGTTTCTTTGTTATACTGACAAGTGCTAGTAGCAGAAAATTTATGGAACATAAACAACAACGGGGCTCCTTGCCTTAAGAGTGCCATCATCCCAAATCAAAGAAAAAGAAACCAAGTCTGCATTAATGCTTCCTTCAATCTTAAGGGTAAAAGACAGCTTCTGACCCAACGATGAGAAGGCCAAAACATTTGGCACTACTTCGACCTTCAAAGAAGATGGATGTGCAGTTATCGTGGCCCTATATTTGGATGTAACTGATCCAACATTTGTAACAGTTCTAACAAAAGTGACATTGTTGTGGCTTGAGCGAGGGGTTGATAGAGCAAAAGATGGGAGATTAAGGTTGAAAACAGACTCTGTATTTGCTGATGTGCAAATTATATCAGCTCCGGTAATTATTCGCAGCGCTGATGAATTGTAACCTTGTCCACACAGAAAACTAATATAATCATATTCATCAACATCATAAACTAGTCCAGGATTTACTGCTTTCAAAGGATTGAGTTGCCCCGCACCGTAAGAAAATTCAGCATCTACATTCAGTGCAGGATTCATAGGAGTAGCTGCAAATAATGAACGAACAAATTTGGTCCTTAACATGTATACTTCGCCATTAAGTTTTACCACAAACAATTCAAGTTAATCTAGTTTTTTTCCAACAGAAAATGTACTTTAAGCTGGTTTCTGCATAAGGTTTTAGGTTATCATATCTTCTCTTTATGTTTATACATTTTTCCTACATTTTTAGGGGGTTATAAAAGGTTGATAACTGCATTATATTATATAAATACCAGTTGTCATCAACGCGGATTTTATAGCAGCAGGAGACCAGTTGGGATGAAATGATTTGACGTAAGCAGCTGCTGCAGTAACATGAGGGCATGCCATTGAAGTTCCAGATAATATACTGAAATTTGATACTCTTTTGTCTCCTTTAAAGCGAGAAACAGGAGAAATCGGAGGCCATGCAGCCAGAATTTGAACTCCTGGAGCTGCTATATCAGGCTACAACATCAGCAGAAAACTTATATATATAAGCAAATAAGCTTTAATCGGTTGGGTTGATTTTACTTTGTAGCATGATGTTACCTTAAGAATGTTTGGAGTGACCATATTTGGACCTCTCGATGAGAAAGGAGCAATGTAAGGGGCTGATGAATCTTTTCCTTCGTAACTCTTGAATATGGTAGCTGCTGGATTACTACAATAATCGATGACATGACATATAAATTGATAAAAGTTATACAGCACTTATGTATGATCTTTGTAGATTGATGAAAAGTTTTATACCTTGTTGACTTTAAATAAGAAGATACGGAATTCCCATCACTTGCGGTGATGCGAATCGCTGGCAATGCAAATACACCTGCCCCAACTAAAGGCAATGTACTACTGAATATAAGACCAGCAGCCCCAGAAGCAAATCCCACATATTGAGAAGGAGTATAGCCATGACACAAAACAATTTTCCCTTTCACCAAAGCTCCATCCAAAGAATTTTCACGGCAAAACCTAAGCAACGCTAATGTTAGAATGGACTTTTGATTAGTAACATAGGGAAAGATTAGTAACAAACTGCCCAAATAATAAGGTTAAATTACTTTTTTTAATTCCTTTAATTATTTATAAAACTCTATTTTCCCTCTCCAGATATGCTCAATTTAATCACTTAATTTTCTAACAAAAATCAAATATTGTCTTCTCCATCTAAATAATAAAGTTGATCGATCGTATAAAGAATAGGATAAACCATACTTTGTGACTATCTGAACTATACATAGATGCAATTAAAACACCACAATAATTTAATAATTTTTATTTATTAAGAAAATTATTTATGTTTTGAAATTAATTGCATCTAGTGAGGTTCAGAAACTATCACTTGAATAACTAATATTAATTAAATTTAATTTACTAAAATTTAATTCAAGTCTGATGATTTTTTTTATATTTAAAAATGGAAACGTTTTTTTTCTAAAAACTAATTAGTATTTATTATAGCGACCGTTTTAAACTGTCATTGTGTGTAATTTTTCTTTTATTTTTTAAAGAAAAATTATAATATTATTGTTGTGATAAAATTTGAAATCGTTATAAGTGTTAACCCATTAATTCAATATTGCTTCTTCAACTGTGTCAACTTGTCAACTTATTTAAGAAGATTAAGACACCAAATTGAACCCTTTAGAATAAATGAAGTATATTAAATTTTAGAAATAAAGAAAGAAAATAGAAAAGAAATTTAATCAGATCATTAAAATGAGATATTGGAAAGTGTTGGTACCTCGATGTGGATCTATTAAATCCTGCAGCCGGTGCATCTCCCCCATAAATTAAAGGGTAACTCTTCTGTGGACTAAATGTATTCAGTGAAATTCCCTGCATATGTTGAGGAAAATCTTTTATGTCACGTTTTTAATATTTTAAAAAATAAGTAAAATAATTAAAGGGATAATTACATGGAAGATTCGGCCATTGCCCAGTTGGAGATTGGTTAAAAAATTTCTGTCTATGGTGGAAGCAGCCACGGAAATTATCCACGGTGCAAGATTTGACATTGTGTAAGGTTTTGAACCCGAATTGCCTGCAGCTTGGGAAGTTAATATGCCTCTCTTTATTGCATGGAAGGCTCCTATTGCAAATTCATCTTCAAAATATTTCAGGTGTTTGACGTGTTTATGTCCCACTGAAAGAGATATAATGTCAACACCATCCATAATGGCTGCATCAAATCCTGCAAGAATGTCAGCAGTTCTACAACCATTTGTCCAACAAACTTTATACACAGCAATACGTGCTGACGGAACTCCTCCTCTTGCTGTTCCTAAGCCAAGCCCAAACAAACTTGCATTCCTAACAGGGTTTCCAGCAGCTGTTGATGCACAGTGAGACCCGTGACCAATGTTATCAGTTGGAGATATGATGTCCTCTTGGGCGAACACACCATCAAGACGAAAATATTTTGCTCCAATGATTTTGCTATAAACAAATCATTAGGCAAGCATTCATGATAAGTAAATCAATGGTCAGTTTTATCTTTTAATAATTATTATGTTGAAAATTTTATTACTTTAATTTAGGTATATGTGTTGTAGCATGTTATAGGAAAATGATACTTCAACAACCATTTTTGACAACATTTAGACATGCGCACACGTGTCAAAATCTGAGTGGTCCATTTTCATTTAATTTTTCCAACTGGACCACTCAGATTTTGACACGTGTGCGCGTGTCTAAATGTTGTCAAAAATGGTTGTTCAAGTGTCATTTTCCCATGTTATAACAAACATCACTTACTTATTGCAAGTGAAGTTATGACATGTTCCTTTCCATTTCTGTGGTGGAGGACCAAAGCCTTCGTCGGTGAAGCTTGAGGAATTAGGCCAAATTCCACTGTCGAGTACTCCAACGATTGTGTTACTTTCTACCTTTGTTCTTTGGACATTTTCAGGGAAGCCAAGAAAGTCCCAGGACCTTGATGTTTGGACACTGTGGACTCTATTTGGAATAACAGAAACCACATCATCCCTTCCTGCCAAACATTCCAAATTTTCACAAAAATGTATACATCATAATTAGTTACATATATAGACTTAATCATAATAAAATTACCTTTCATTCTTTCTGATTCTTCTTTGGTTAGTCTCGCCACAAATCCATTGAAACTCTTGTAGCTGTGAACCAAAGTATCTGGTGCAAGTTTTCTGGATGGATATATGCCATTTCGAATTTTAAATTATGAGTTAGCTTAGTTGTAAAGTTAGAAGAGAAAGTAATAGAAATTGTGGGTTCCATTCCCTCCTCAAATATTTGGGAGTTATAAGATTAGTTTAAAAGATTTAGAAAAAAAAGATAAGAGATTCCGAATTTAACTTTTTCACTAAGAAAATACTAATAATTAATAATTATCGATAAAAAAAAGAGTTATTTTAGTTAAAACACTCTTATTTTATATGTAATAGGTTTAAAATATTAGAATTGCTCTTCTTTTGGAGCATTCTATTTCATTCGTTTTTCGTTTACGGCCTTCAAAAATAAGTCACAAGATTACTTGGATTTGTAAATGTTACGCAGGCAAACAGAGAACTATTATTAAATAATGTTAAACTAAGCCCCTTAATAGTGTACATCTGCTCTCTAAGTTGAAGTGGAATCAATCAAAGCCTACGAATTTAAAATATGTCTGGTTTGACACATTTCTATAACTAATTATAATTTGTTTTGTAATTATGATTAATTATTTGAAAATTGTATATCCGAGCTCACAGGTTCATATATATTGAAATGATTATATATGTACGAAAAAATATGAATCGAGTGTTATCTCCAAACAAAGCAACATTTATATAAAAGCTAACATTTGAAATATAATAAGAAACGAAAATAGGAAGCCATTTTTGATTAATGTTCTAATGAAAATTGGGAGCTAGAATTGTGTAATAATATATGACCTGCTGATGACACTTTGAACCATACTAGTATGCAGTGATTCTGTGAGTTCCATGCCCTTCGGATATTCACCCATGTAGACTATGTAAATCTGTATTAGATTAGAATATGACCAAGATAAATTAAAGAAATAAAGATAAATTTAAAATAATAGTCCTACTAGGTTTAATTCATGTGGATGCTTAAACATCGATACTATGTTCAACCTTGCATAAAGTCATTTTTAGGTTAATTTGTTTATTTTAAAAATAATCCAAGCTCTTCTTAACTTGAAAGATTTCCAATATTTTTTTATAAAAAAAATGTATCATTAGAATTGTTTTAAAAAATACATGAAAAGATAAGAACGTAAGAGTAATTTATGGAAAGATAGAGCTTCTGAAGTATTGTACACAATTAGAAGATATAGCTGAAGTATATGTATGGAAAAGTATATGGTATATATGTTATTTACCTTTCGATCATCTTTAGAAAATGACGGAGTGAGTAGCAGAGTGCAGGTAAGAATTTGGAGAAGATGCGACAACCCTAAAGTCTTCATCTTTAGTAATCTTCACAAAAAAGATGAATGTGTTTTCAACCTCTTTCAACCTGTGAGTAAATTAATTTGGAATTGGAAATTGTAAATAGAAGCCTACAGTCATGTACATAAATAATTGGGAATAAAAACAGTAACAATTACAAAAAGTTAAGATGAAAACATATAGACATATACATTAATAAGAAGAACATCATACTAATCTTTGTCCTTTAATTGGAATTGGAAATTATTGTAAATATACATTATTCCTAACATTTTAAATTATTGTAAACTTTGTCCTTTAATTATGTATATGTAAGTATCAAAAGACGTTAACATGTCACTACGGTTTTAAATTATTTCTAAAATGCACATATTTAAAATTATTTTTAATACAATGACCACTTTATTTTTTTCCTTTATTTTCTCCTTTTGTACTTATCTTCATCTTCCTCCCCCAACACCAAATCCTCAACACTATTTACGTTTTGAAAATCGTCTCTTTCTCTCTCTCTAAACTTCTGCACTGTATTAAGAGTGAACTAGTCACCAAAATTATTAGGGATGATGTTAATCTTAATGTTTGCCGAAATTAAGAGAAAGTAATTATATATGATTTGGTTCATTTTGAGAAAAAAATAATTATCCAAAATTTTAATATAAAAAAATGTCTGCAATATGATGAGATTTTGTTCAGATGAAAATTATAAAACTGCAATTTAATGCGAATATTTTTAAGATTAAAATAATCTTATTATGTACTGTTTCACAATTATTTAACTTGAAGAACTAGTAAGGATTGAATTTAAAATACCGAATAAATAATTAATATAAAAAAGTATAATCACATTTTACTGCTTTACGTCACTTATCAAGCCAAACCAATGATAGAAATTGCATGGTTTGAAAAAATAAATAAATACAATTTGATGAAGTTTGATTTTGATGGTTTATTATTTAGTGGTGTTCCTATTTCATCTAATAGACATATTAAAAACAGGATTTAATAACATTAATTATGAAATAGTCGAAACATACATCTGGATCATGTTTACATATCATAACAAAATATCACTAATTCTTATAAATAGAGAGAGAACCTTGTTATTCAAGCTTATATATGAAAGAATGGAAAAAGAGCATTCTTATAAATATACAACTCAAAGAAAGAAGCAATAGAAAATTATTGGAAGAAAAAAAGATTATAAATGAATAAGGTATTAGAAATAAGAATAGAGAAGGGACATACTCAACTTAGTCGACCACACATGTTTATCTTTCTTGAGTGAGAAATGATGTGAATATAGAAACACTCTTTCTCACCTTTTATAGCCACTACATTGGATGCCATCATCATGCTCCACTTTTTGCACATTTAATTTTATAAGAACAAAAATTAATTTCATAGATCTTTAAAGAAAAAAGAAAAAAACTTTTACACTCCAATAGAAATTGGAGTTTTATCATTGTGATATAAGTGTACTTCTTTCATATTTTATATATTAAGTCCTCTTTGTTAAAATAATTTTTATAAGTGTACATCTTTTTACTTAATATATATATATATATATATATATATATATATATATATATATATATATATATATATATATTATATCTAGCTTAGTTTTGTAAAATTAATTTATGAAATAAGATTTTTATTCTTTTATAAATCATAATTTAATTTGAAATTGAATTTCCAATAGTTGAATAAAGAAATAATGCATTATTTTCTATTTTTATCTAAAAATGACGTAAGATTATGCTAACCTAACGTAATCTATATACCGTCATCTTTGGCTTTTTTGACTGGTAGGAAAAAAAATCCAGCTAACTACAAACTTTTGCTCTTAGCTTTATTCTCTCTCTTAATCAAACTGGTTTGTCCCTCCTCATGTGACACTTGGAGTCTCCAACACCACACACTCTTCACTCTGTGTTACCGCGCATGAGACATAGAGTGTCATTTATATAAATTTTTTTTTTGTAGAAATATATGTCTCATTTGAAATTTTATGTATCATATCAAAAAGTACTTATAAATTTATTATTTTAAAGTTTTAGATTGAAGGTGAAATGAATTTCTTTTATAAATTAAGAATTGAACTAAAATAAAATAATTATAAATCAAAACATGGTAGTATTGCATGATTAATTCAAAAGTCGAAAATTCAATGTTTCTTTTAAGACAATAATGTAAGAGATATAAATTGGAAATAGAGAGAGAACCTTGTTATACAAGCTTATGTATGAAAGAATGGAAAAAGAGCATTCTTATAAATATACAACCCAAAGAAATAAGCAATAGAAAATTATTGGGAGAAAAAATATATAAATGAATAAGGTATTAGAAATAGGAATAGAGAATGGACATAGCACACATGTTAATCTGTCTTGAGTGAGAAATGATGTGAATATAGAGACACTCTTTCTCACCTTTTATAGCCACTACATTGGATGCCATCATGCTCCACTTTTTTCACATTTCATTTCTAAGCACATAAATTAATTTCATAGATCTTTAAAGAAAAAAGAAATGACTTTTACACTCCATATTGGAGTTTCATCATTGTAATATAAGTGTACTTCTTTCATATTTTATATATTAAGCCCTCTTTGCTAAAATAATTTTTAGAAGAATTTCTTTTAATTGGTGGAATAGAAATTTTTTCTTCTTTAAAAAGATATCCATCATTTACACATAAACCTTGTTGAGACTTATGCAAACATTTTTCATAAATAGTAGAAAAATTAGAATTTTAAGAATATAATTTAGCTATGTTATTAAATCAAAGAATTTAGGCTCCATTATAGCTAAAAGATGTTTCTTCTTGAGTTGCTCCAAATACTTTAATCATTTGACATGCTTATTTTGTAATTTGTGTTGACCCTTCAAATATTTGTGTAACTCATAGTCATTATGAATGACAAATTTCATTGAAACAAAGTAATGTTTCCAAGTTTGAACAATTTTTATTAGAGCATAGAACTCCTTACCATAAGTGGGATACTTACGAGAGGTAATATGAAGTTTTTCACTAAAATAAGAAATTGGGTATCCTTCTTGCAATAAAACTGCACATATGCCAACTCTCTTAGGCATCACATTCTAACTCAAAAGTTTTGGAAAAGTTTAGTAAAATTACAATTGGTATCTGTCGTAGTGAGTTTCTCTTTGAGGAGATCAAAGATTTTTTGTTATTTTTCTCTCAATTAAATGTGATATCTTTCTTCACTAACTCATTAAGTTGTGAAACTAGACTAGCAAAGTTAGGAACAAATCTTTTATTAAAGTTTGCTAAACTATTAAAGCTCATAACTTCAACATTCTTTGAAACTGATCAATTTGGATGACCATTTTGGATTACTTTTATTTCTCAGGATCAACATAAACCCTTTATTTATTGACCACAAAACCTAATAAAATGATTCTATATGTACAAAAAGTTATCTAAAACAAATAATTGATCCTAAAAATAATGATATATACTCTTACTATATACTAAAATGTCATCAAAATAAATCACTACATATTATACATTTTTTTTTCTACAGGAAATAATATAATATTTTTTTCTACACAAATTATTAATGTATTGATTGTTGCTCAAATTTTTGTCATGTGTTTTCTTTTATTTTGGTTCAAATCTCATCATGTTTGTCATCAAGTGCAATGCTTCACCCGTGGACTCGTGTCGTATTTTTAAGGCCCAGTCTAATTCATATCCATTATCAAAGGAATCACAACCAATAAGAAAAACAAAACCAACATGTATTTTTCGACATAACATGTTTGTCATCACATCTATATGTATAACAATGATTAAGTACCCAATGGTTTTATTTATTTTAGTAGAAACTGGTCTGTTTTGATTACACAAAAGTGTCATTTTATTTATTTTAAATATAGTGAAAGAATTAATAGAAATTTTGTTTTAATTTTCTGCCTTTTCATACATCATTTCCCATTAAAAAATTCATTAATTTTAAGAGTTGCTGTCAAACTAATTTATAATAAACAGTAATAGAAAAAATTAAATAATATGGACAACTTTATAACAAATAATATTCGTGGGATCTTAACATTTAAAATACAAACAAACTTTCTTAGCAAAGATATATATGATAATAATTAAGTTTGGAAATAGAGGAAGGGACCATTAATTAATTAAACTATATTTAATATAAATAGACAGAACGTTTTAGATTTTTACTTTTAAGAAATCACAAGAACAATCAGTTTGAAAAAAAAAAATTGTCTTGTTGAACATTTTTATTTTTAACTCATCATTGGTAAAATAAAAAATGCATTTTACAATACTTATTTAAAAATTATGTAAGAGAAAAAACAGTGAGTAGTTTTATAAGTATGTGGGAAGTTGTCTATTGCCAATGTCTATTTACAAGTGAGGTGACTTTAATATCAATTATAAAAATTCCATCTATTTATATATTGGTTTAATATTGGTTTAATAGGTCGGAAGTGTGCGGGTTAGTTTCAATTGGGTCTCTAATTTGGGGGAGTGATCAATGTTCCCTGTTTTATAAAATGAATCAATAATGTCTTGCCGTAACTCTTAGTAAACGGTGTTAATTTTTTAGGGAGGTGGACATGCTGAGGTGGCTGTTTTAATTATCACAGTCACGATGTGTGGAATCCCGAAAACTCTCACTCTCTTTGGGAGGCGTTGATGACTAGAAGAAGACAAATTTTGGAAATCTCGCATCAATGGAATCTCACTGGTCAGCAAATCGACGCCAGTTAAACATCAATGAGGGAATTTGAGTGTTTTTGTTGAAAAGTTGGAATTTGAGTCCCTCTTTGAGAAAAAAGCCCTTGGGATCCACAATAAATACGGTGAATATGGGTGAAGACGAGAGGGTGTGAGGTTTGCTGAAGCGAGTGACAGGAGGGAAAAATAGAGAATCGGAAAAAAAAGTATATTGAAAGAGAAAGAGGGACGCGGAAAAGGAAAGGCAGTGTGAGTGTTGAGATGAGTTGCAACACAAGTGGGAAGATGGAAGTAAGTAGAGTGAAGTGAAGGGGAAAGATGATTACTCAACTGGAATAGAAAATCAAGAGATTGGAATTCTGAGTTGCCTATTTTGGGTCAGGTAGCTCGTGTCTGCAAAATTGGTAAAATCTGCAAAATTGGGGAAATTACAGAAGGTGTTCGTGGGGTTGTCGGCGGCGAGCGGCTGCCGCCGAACGTTTCTGACGCGACGCAACAGCCTTACCGGTTCTAGGAGCTGAAGTCTTGGAAGGTGTTCGTGGAGTTTCATCACGGCGAGTGGTTGGTGAAGGATCTGAAGACGGCGGTGGCGACTGCCGGCGACTTGACCCAGATGCAAGTTCAGGTGGAGATGGTGGGGAGCCTTCTTGGGGTGGCACCACCTTCCGTGCCGATGCCTCGATCGGTTACTTTGGCTAACGATGGATTTGTCCTTTAATCATGTATATATACGTAAATGTAACATCCCAAAAATACAGTAATAAACCATACAATAGAATAATCACATTAATTAATATATCAGTTCAGTCTTATACTAAACAACGCACGATCACGACCTGTAACATCCCAATATCTCACACTGGATAATTCATAATTATATATGTGTAACATACATTTACGTTAATATCCCCGTAATCTCACACTTATAAATTCATAGTTAATATATGTCTACACATGTTTTAACTCAAATTCAACTATAAACTCATAAATATTAATTCAGAATTCTTCTAATTATTCTTCTGTCTCTCTCTTCATTGGCACTGGATCAGACGACATCCTCATCTGCTCCCGTTAGAACGAATTATACGATACGCACAACTCCAAACAAAACAAACACAAACAAGAAGTAGGGTGAGTAACATGCACAAATTCATTTATAAAACATGGATAATTACCTTGATATAAACATATATCAATAATTATGTTCGAAACCCTCATACCACAAGTCCTATTAGACACTCGTCTCACAATACCCAATAGACACCCACAATACCCAATAAAACACTCATCGTGATACGTTGATGAGCGGTCACGGGGAGGTTATGCACTTGTAATGACTTCTACTTCTTTTACCAAATACAACTTTCAAAATACTTCATACCATTCACAAGGTTAATCCCCTCACTATGTCCAACACCGGCACAATAGACCAGGACCTCTGCTCCTCTCACCACATAATTCATCCCTCTCTACTTGAGACTAGATGATTATTAGAGTATCAGGATAAACCTCCAAACTACGGGACCCTCAACATCAACATATACACAAATACCAATAATATTACTGAATCTCTCAACGAGACTCGCATGATACATTTTCCTCAACTCACATTTATACCCCTACCAAATCTCCCCTAATACTCAAACATGTTCAGATGATACATTCATGCAATATATAAAATACATCATCGCAATAAATCACACAAACTCAATATATTGCATAATAATTTAACAGTTACTCAATCTGTCATAGGATTTAAGTAAAACACTGGTCAGAGTAGAACTTCGCAGGAAAAGAGGTGCGTTTCACAATGGGCAAAACTGTGACACACCCCAAAAATATAAAACATCTCACACCCAAATTTTTTCATTAATAAAGAAAACCATCGTACAATATTACAATCCTCCATTAGGAGTAGACATAGTTCAACTAGAAATACATTATAATTTCACACATAATAAAACACTCTTTTAATTTTATTTAGTTTTATTTTTTTTTCTAAAAAT